>PVJH01005859.1:0-106985 GCA_004026705.1 Nesogale talazaci
CCTAATTAACAGATGCAAAATATTGTCAGAGATAATATCAGAAGGAAGAAACACACAAAGAAAACCTCGGGTCAGAAGACACTCAAAATTTGACTGAGGAAAAGCTGCCAAAATTCAAGTACATTGATTCTTCTCCACTCTTTTTTTTATTCAAGGGCCAACTTTCACATGTACATGGGACAATTAAAAATGCCACGGGTGAGGGCTGAGCCCCGGTGGTGTAAGTGGTTGAGTGTGGACCTGCAAGCCCGTGGGCTTGGCGGTTCAAATCCAGTGGCAGCTGGGTAGCACCCCTGACCACCAGAGGCAGTGATGCCCACACACACACACACACACACACACACACACACACACACACACATATGCCACGGGTGAGGTCAGGAACATGTTAGTTCTCAATGTGACATCCTTGCTTTTCAATACTCTAAATAGGTCTTGTGCAGCATAATTAACCACTGAAATGCATCTTTTGTTTTTGGGTGGTTTTTTTGTTGTTGTTTTTTGAGAATCACTGCCCTCTGGTGGGAGTAGGTGGCCCAGTCTTGATCCTGGAGAGCTGCTGCTGGATTTTAACTGCCAAACCCAGTAGGCTGCAGTCCTACACACAAGCACTTTACCACCGGGTTTCAGCCCGAAATACATCTTTTGATCTTTAGAGTGTTGCTTCCATGAATATTGATTGTGGCTAAAATCTTTGACAATTTCAATCTTTTCTCCATTTATCTTGATGTTACCTATTGGTCTAGTGAGGATTAAGACTTTACTACCTGGAAAAATATTTGCTTCAAAAAACTTATATTGTCCAATTCCACTTGTACAAAAGTATTTGTTTGGGGAATTATGCTTAGGAAGCATTATGACACTGATAAAAATGTTATGAAGATAACGATTAGTGACAGCCTAAACACAGTTGGGCAAAGAGTGATAATATTTAATTATGTCATAATCATTTAATTGCGACATTATTATACAGTCCATAAATAAAAAGATATTTTAAAAAATCACTCATAATGGCTTAGTTTTAAATGCAAACTTAGGTTACAAAACTATAAAAAACTGTACTCATATTACATATCACTTGTTACATATATTAAAAATGCAATTATGTAACAAAATTCAATTGCAGTGTTGGCTTATTATAAAAATAAATTATTGATTGAAAAAATAATTTAACCATAACAAAATTTTAATTGTGACTATTTTGGGGAGATGCATTTGGAATTTTTTTTTTAACTTATCATTCTCTGTATTCTAATAGTTCAAAAAGTATTTAAGTCTTATCATCAGAGAACTTTTGTGAGATGAATAAAACGTGAACTTTTTAGCATGAACAAATGATAGTGGAGAAATTGAAATGTTTTGTTCAAGCTCATGATAGTGTTAAGTATTCAGCTGGGATTGGATCATGGGAACGTAGACATCTTCTCTTTCCCATTGAACAAGACAGGTATTTCTCTGATCTATTCCCAGAAAAATCAACTGGAGTTCTCTCATATGACTTCAAACTAAAAGAATAATGAATTGTATACAGGTACAATTCCTGGTGAGCCTCATCTCATCCGTTGAAGAGCTTAGTCCTGACCATGAATAGAAACATTACCTCCTGTCTCTGTGGATTTCTGCTGGTGAGAACTGTGTGCAGAAACAAGCCATTTGAACAATAGAAGATATGCCAAGGAAAGTACAATTCTCCAATGAAAATCATTCTGAAAAATGGCCAATGGCATCTTAGTGTAGATTTTATTTTAATCTATGTTGAACCCAGAGATTGAAGTCAGAAGCCAGTTAAAATTGAAATGTGTATTTTTATAAAATTTATAAGAATAATGACTACATCAATTTTAATATAATTTCGTGTCAGCTAAATTTTATGTGCCTTTATTTATCTATCCAAAGCTACTATGTCTTTTATTATTAAGCACATGGATATATTAAAACAAATATCTTAGATAAGTACTATCATTATACTCATCTTAAGTATGAAGGAATGAGCTTGTACAAGTTAAAAAAGCCACCAAATGACACACAGCTTGTAAGTGGCATAGAGAAGATTCAAATTAGAATCTCTCTGATTCTTAATCCTGATTATCCTCTGCAGCATTGCATCTTTTCTCCATCGTTCTTGCCATCAGATTACTGATAGGCCAAGCAATCTCTTTATTGAGCAACTAATCCGTGTAACACTCCACATTCTTGATCCTGAATAATATGACAAAACTGACTAGCAATTACTAGCAATGTAATACATATTATAGATGTTTCCATTTCCTAATGTTCATATTCAATTTTTATAACAACCCTATAAATTTAGAACTATCAACAGACCTTGTCATCCCCCTTCCCCCGGTAACTGACACATGGTGCACTTAATAACTTGTTCAAGGTTGTATATCTAATAAGTGTTCAAGGTATGATTAAATTAAATCTTTGACTTTGGATTCAGTAATTTTAAGCCTTTGCCATATGGTCTTTGCCATATGACGCATGCCTCAAAGTACTTTCTGTCGAGGGTAAGGAACTAACCAGAATCTTTCCTTTAAGTTTTCTTGTTTTCTCTGCATCTCCCATCTCTAGAGTGTATAACTCTAGTACATTGTGTTGTGGTTTTACTTTTGCATGTTTATATTTCCTTTAAAATACAATCCTTTATGGTAAATATCATGTCTGCATCAGACTGCCTAACAAATCATTTGACAGAAAGAAAAGGTTTTCATTAAATGTTTGTTAAATGAATGTGTGAATAATGAATAGATGACATACATTCTATTGACTCTTGTACATCCTGTGTGTGCCTCTGTGGGTTTTTAAAGGCAAAATTACATTCACAAGTTGATCAGCTGATCTGTGTGTGTGTGTGTGTGTGAGAGAGAGAGAGAGAGAGAGAGAGAGAAAGGGAGAGAGAGATGTATCTCTGAACTAGAATCCTCAACATTTGGGTTAGCTGAATGTGTTAGCCATTAACACCACACAAGCCCTCCTGTCACACATCACTGCCATTGAAGTTGGCTCCAAATCACAGTGCTACAGGGCTCTTTGTGGAGCTACATATAGCCACCCACTACAATTGGGTGGATCTCAATTCATAGTGATCTCATTACATAAAGTTTCCCAGAATAGATTTTTACTGGAGTCGATATTCTCTTGTTTTCTCTGAACAGGGGCTGGTGCATTTACCTTGGATTTATCACCCCACAGCACCAGCATGACTCCTTTAGAGCTATAATAGCAGGAGTATATAATGTCTTGATGTATAAGGACCACTGGTGGCACAGTGGGTTGAGCATCAGGGTGCTAATTACAAGATCAGTGCTTTAAACCCCTCAGACTCTCCATAGGAGAAAGATGATAATGTCTACTTCTGTTAAGATTTGCAGTTTTGGAAAATCCTTAAATGGCAGTCCTATTTGACTCTACAAGTCAAACTTCACTTGACAGCAGTGGTTCATTTCACTGCTGTGTATATAATAAAGTACCCTCAAAGTGCACTGGATTATGACTATTTTGTGGATCAGAAATCTAAGTATATAAATAGATAGATGATAGATAGATAGATAGATAGATAGATAGATAGATAGATAGATAAATTCCCTAACAAAAGGTTTCTCATGTGGCTACAATTAAGATATTGATTGGGGTTCAAAATGAACTGGAAATCACACACTTCCAAATTATTTCTCACAAGGTTGTTGGCTGGATTCAATTTCTCTTTAGTTATGACCCTATACCTCATTCCATGTGGATCTTTCCAAAAGACAATTCACCATGTGGTTGTTAGCTTCTGTCAGTGTGAGCAACTAAGGGAGAGGAAGAACAGTGGAAGTCACAGTCTGCTACAACCTAATTCCTTTGTTTTGCCTGATTTCATTTGAGATAAAGTGAGCCACTAGATCCTCCAGATTCAAAGGGACAGGACCAGCTACTGTTCATTATACATGAGACAAGTAAATAATAAAAGAAATTAGATATTTGATCAGAGAAGTGTCGTTTCTCATTGATGTAAGTGAAAAGCCTTCAAGGAAGACTTGACATTGAAACTAAGATATAAAGGAAAACTTATGTGTTATACAGTACAAAGTGAAAAGTCATGCAGAAGAAGCATCATGAAGCAGTGCATTGACAAAAAGGAAATTAATACATTGTACTGCTCAGAAGGCAGGATTATAATGTTGAATAATTAACTCTGGCTTAGGGGGAGTGAATGGCGATCAGATTTCCATGATGTATTACAATGCCTGGCTCATAGTGGATTCATGATAAGTATTTGCTGCATACATGAGCAAAGAAGACCCTAGAATCTTTCTACTTACTATTTTCAAGACCACACATTTCAAGAAGACAACTTTTAAAATGATTTTATCTCACTTTGTGAACTGATGTTTTGGGCACTGAGGGGCTTACAGGCTGCTCCAGGAGATGGTGACTATTGCAGCAATCACAGATAAGAAGTGAGAGAGTAACCTTGTAATTGTCATCCAGCTCCAGGTTCGTATGAGGAATATAAGAGAGGAAAAGAGACAAGCAGCAAAGAAAAGGCGAAATGACTCTGCAATGAGAGTACTCAAGAACAAGCATGTCTTACTGCACATATATGTCATCATGTGAGATACACATCCTTAAAGTTCCAGTCAAAGTCTCACTACTTTCTTGGAACTTTTTTGTAGGATACAGTCAAAGCACAATTACTAACTGGAAAGTTGACAGACAGAAACCATCTACTGATGTGCTTCTGAAAGATCACAATCATGAAAACCTTGGACTTTGTGTGAGTCTGGGTAGACTACAAAAACAAATTCATACACTCATATGTGTATAAGAAAGAACTTTATATATAAGAACAATTGAGTATTGAGAAAACATCTCACTCATTCCAGATCAAGTCCTTAAGTCTGATATTAGCCCACATGTCTGATACCAGTCTATAAATTCTTCTTCAGACTCACAAAACACATGCAATGATGTCAAATGCAGGAAGATCACAGGCTAGTGGGTGGGTGTTCTTGTGAATCGAGTGGCAGTGTAAGCATCTGAGCATTGGTTGGAGTCTCCTTGTGGCTACTCCAGCTTTAGAGCTCTAGCGTAGCTCTCTATGTCTTATCACTGGAAATGTCTCATAGGGAGTGAGTGTGTGTCCCACCTTCAGTGAGCTATTTATCTCCCCAGTGCCTCCGAATGAGGTCATCAAGCTGTGAGCTGATTGACAGACTGAATTCCAACCCTTTCCTCTTATGTCTCAAATTGGCAACAGATTATGTAACTACTACAGGGGTTCATTGTACTCTGCAAGACAGGGGGGTACTATGAGTTGGAATCATGACAACTCAGTTTCATATCTTGCTTATCTTTTTTAATTCTTTGCTATAAAATTGAATTACTATATATTATATCACATGTCTACTCCAGCTCCCAATTTAAGCATGTTTGATCTTCTATGTTGAGGTTCACAGCTTGGCAAATATTTTCTATTCAGACAATAAGCAGTAATGATGATTTTTCTTTTGAAGGATCAAAAATGAGCAGAGTTATAATCACCCACATCAACTCTCAACCCGCTTTTACCTTCCCCAGGGTGGCAATTGACTATGTGCATGGGTGTGCATGCATGTGCACCCAGAAAAACATTCAACCTATTTATTTAATGGAGGTGGATGGGGTTTTGCTTACTAAGCTGAGGAACAAGTAGGGAAGTGTGTGCATGCTCACCACTTTAATTCCCACCTGAGAGAGGATCACGACCCACTTATTGACCATGCGAGCAAGAGGCATCGCTTTCCTTGAAACCAGTGAATTCTCGGTTGTGTTTCCTAAAAATTATGGAAAATGAGAGAAATAGAGGAGTTCTATAACCCAAAATTTACACAGGATGCTTTCTTGGACTACTTTTTATTTTGTTTTTACAACTACAGCCTATTTATAGGAAGAGACAGCATAGTTTGTTGATGTTAAATGTTTCCCACAAAGAGATAGAATATCCTTATCCCTGTGAATTCACTGTCAGAGCATATCTGAATAAATAGACAAAATCTCTATGCCTATGAGAAATGAGCCCAAATGCATATCCATTTCTCTCACCTGGAATATTTTCTTGCTTTTGTTTGCTTGTTTTTGGAGAAAAGAAGGGAGTGTTGGTGAGGCAGTAACAATGGCAGAATGCTTTTTTTAGTAAATTTTAAAAAGTTTGCTCAAAACCTCCTTTCTGTTGTTTTCTCTCATGTAACCCACAATGAAGCACCTCATTGTGCTATCACGGGCAGGCAGGAGTGGGCATAGCAAGATGGTATAACAAGTCTCTTGGGAATAAAGAAACATGATCTTTTTCTTTGGATATATAATCTAATGTTCCAAGTATGAAATTTTATTAGTAGGTTTTAAAACATTTCCTTCTGCTTAGGGTACCTCTGTCACAGTGGTTAGTATATTGTGCTAATGTAACTTTCTAGATAAATGTTTTCATTTCCTTTCCACATCTCTGTTTATGTTAGTATATACATCTAGGAGAATTCTTTTATATAGTTCAAGAAAAATACTATTATATCCGATTAAGTTCAAGATGTAACATTGCCGTTATTTTTTGCTTTTTAATGAAGTCATTGTTTAAACTAGCTTCCTTTTCTTTCTTTTCCATTACCTCACAGACCTATGAGAGTAGTAAGTGGGGAAATGCTATATTCAGAATTTAAGAGGTTCACATATAATAATTTTACTGTGTCTGTACGAGCCAAGAACACAAGACTCTAGGGATTTAACTTCAAAGGCCAACATAATTCTAGTCAAGGTTGTATAACCAAGAAGCAAAGGACCATAATTGGCCATATTTTGAGACAAGATTATCTTCTTTAATTTTCCATTAATTTTAATTACTGTATTCTGGATATATTTCTAAAATTTCTATGGAAGTCATTTTTAAAAGAAATCTTATAAGCTTTGAGTGATATATTGGTGAGAATCTGAAAGACAGGATATGTTCCTAAATATGTGTGTCCTGTTGTGCATATTAGATGACTATCAGTCAGAATTTTTTCACCTGTATTGAACAAATCCAGCAATGCTGGAAATGTTGAACTGAATAGCTACTATGTTAAGTGCCTTAAATAAACATAGATATTTGAAAATATAAGGAAGAAACAATAGGGAGCTTGAGAGCCATGATATTAAATATACATTTAAAAATAGTTACCATATCCCCATTTAAACTGAGATTTGAAGGATTAAAAGGATATTGGTAGTTAGAGTCATTTGCAGAGCAAGCAAAAGATATAAATGCATCCTTTAAGATTCTTCCCACTGTCATTTCATAAAAGAAATTTCTCTTAACCACCTCAATTTATAGAAGGTCTTTCTCTAAATTCTTCTCTTATATCTCAAGTGTACTTTTGTATCAGTTATCATAATTTATTGCTTCATAGTTATCTCTGTTCTTAATATATTCTCCCATTGTGTAGGCTATAAAATCCACAAGGGCATCTGTTCACTCATTAATATAACAAAAACATGATGAAACTTTTTTTTTTGGCATCACTGCCTTCAGATGGTGGGAGTAGGAGACCCAGCCTTTGCTCCGTGGAGCTGTCATTGAACCTCCATCCCAGTGGGCCGCAGTCCCGCGCACAACCACTACACCACCGGGGCTCAGCCCATGATGAAACTTTGACATAGTGGATTCTCACTCCAACAGACTATGTAGGACAGAGCTGCCCCCTTTGTTTCTCTGAAGGGGTACATCTTGATGCAAACACAAGCCTTCATTTTTCTCCTATGGAACTGCAGGTGATTTGGAACATCTGACCCAGCTTTTGGCAAAATAATGCACAATCTGTCACACCACCAAAGGTAGGGGTCCAAAAATAGCGAATGAAATTAATAGGACTGCATGATGTAAGAAGTATGCAAATTGCTATCTATTCCATTTCATTGAAAAGTGGCCCTATAAAAAGAGAAGGGTTTCAGAGACTGTAACTGTTTATGCAACCTGGTGACTTCATCTTTCTCAAGTGGAACTGCTTCTGGATAATAATCGGCAAGTTTTCAGTTAGTGGATTAATGCTTAATACACTTTGTCATGATCTTTTATTGAGCACTTCTCAAAACAAAATACAACGACCAAAAAAAAATTAAATGGTAATGAGTCGATGTGGACTCACAATGGCCTTAGCCCCAAAGTGTTTCTGAGACAATAACTCTACAGCAATAGAAAACCGTTGGAAACTGGTGTTTTTGAACTGCTGATCTTGTGACTAGCAGCCCAACTCATAACCACTATGTCCTCGTGGTTCTTCCCATTGAACATTTAATGTCAACTAAATACTTCAAAAACAATTCTGAATATACTTTTCAAGCAACTCACTAAAGCGGATATTGGTATTGTACTAGTATAGAGGAAGTAACCTGCCTAAAATCTCAAAGGTATTATGTTGTGACATCATAACTTGAACCCCAAATATCCCTTCTCATTTGGTTATCCTATATTGATTCCTTCCTTCTCTCTCCTTTCTATTCTTTCTTCCTTCATTTATTCTTCCAATCTTCTATATTCTTTGCAAAATAGCTTATGTATACAAAAATATATCAACATCTTTATACATAGCAAAGAACATTGATCAATGTCCAGCAACTTACTGTCCAATTTAAGATCGATCTGAAAGCAAATCCACTGCCATGGATCTAATCCAAATTGGAGTCATAGAGATCTTCTATGGGAAAGTAAGGTGATGATCATGGGTTTCAGATGTTGTGACTCTGTTTGGAGAAGACGGCATAGTTTTTCTCCCGCACAGTAGCTGGTGAGTATGAACTGCTGGTGGCCTGCTTTATATATAATCCATTTCTCCAACAGGGATACTGATATCAGAATCCGTGTCTTTGAAATGATCATGTGTCCTTCAATCACATCTACTTCTTTCATTTTAAATAGGTATGTCAATCATTTTCTTGTTTTTAATATGCAAGGTTCATTGAACAATGTATTATTTCTTTCTAATTTTTAACATTTGTGTTTAAGTGATCTTATGGGAATGTCACAAGCTGGGCAGTGTTTCCTTATATGATACATAGGATCATTATAAAGCAGAACTGATTCAGCTATACCTAGCAACAACAAAATTGTAATGCTATATAAGTTAAATCATAGAGCATACACCTTTATATAACTTTTTTACATTCAACAATGTTCTGTGATTCATTTATAGTATAGCTTATCCAAAACAAAACAAAACAAAACAAAACTCAGTGCCATTAAATCAATGCTGACTCACAGATGAACCAGTCAAGGTGCAGTGTAGCCACAATGAAATATGCAGCTTTCCTCTAGTTCTTAAATGCTTCCTCCCACCCACTATCATGATCCCAATTCTACCTGACAAATCCAGCTACATCGGGGGATATACATTGCTACAGATAGTATCTGGAAACATGGGGAATCCAGGACAGATGATTCCTTCAGGACCACTGGTGAGAGTGGTGATACTGGGTGGGTGGAGGAAATGTGGAGTACAAAGGAGAAATGATTATAAGGATCTATATATAACTTCCTCTCTGGGGTATGGACAACAAGGAAGTGGGTGAAGAGAAAAATCGGATAGTGTGTGATATGGCAAAATGGTAACAATATATAAATTATCAAGAGTTCATGAGAGAGGGGGAAATGGGGAGGGAGGGGCAAAATGAGCAGCTAACACCAAGGGCTTAAGTAGAAAGAAAATGTTTGAGAATGATGATGACAATAAGTGTACAAATGTGCTTTGCATATGATGGATGGATGGAGGGATTGTAATAAGAGTTGTTTGACCCTCCCATAAAATGATTTATAAAGAAGAAAAAAAATGTTTTAGCTCTTCTAAATGAGTTGCAAAAAAAATAACAATGAAGATGTCTTCTTGTATTTATATTACTATCGGTCTTTCAGATATCTCCAGTACACTTGACATATAACTTAAACTGCTTGAGGGAGCAAATCTATGGTCTAAGATATTAGTACAATTTTCACAGATAAAATAAATTAATTTTTAAAATAGTTTTTAAAAATTGTAGCCACAAAATTTTTAGGTGTTTTGATCTACATGAAGAAATATCTAAGTCAAATTCACAATAGAGATTAAAAAATCATAGGCCTGTGGTAGTTACATAATCTGTTGTCAATTTGAGACAAGAGTAAAGAGGCAGAATTTAGCTTGTCAATTAGGTCACAGTTTGACCTCATTTGGAGGCGCAAAAGGGAAACAGTTGCTTATGCTGCTAAGAAGACACAAGCTCCCATCATTTGAGACATTCCTATGAACAAGACACATAGACACTAGAGTCCTGGAATTGAAGGAGCCACATGGAGACGCCTACCAGCTTTGCAATGCTTATACCACCACTGGGTCCATAAGATTTTCCACTCACTGTCCTGTGATCTTCTTGCATCCAGTGTTATTGCATGGCTTTGTGAGTCTAAAGAAAAATTTATCAATTGGTATCAGACACATGGGCTAATATCAGACTTATGGACTTGATCTGGACACGGTTGAAATGTTTTTTAATACCCATTGTTCTTATCTATAAAACTCTTTCTTATATACATATGAGTTTCCCTGGATTTGTTTCTCTAATCTAACACAAGGTCAAATTGATGTTATCATGATTCTTTATAAGATTAATATTATGAAGGCCATATGTTGTGAGCAAATACTAGCAAAATCAATCCAAACTCACTGCCATGAAATCAAGTCTGATTCATTGCAACACTATAGGAGTGAGTAGAACTGTCCCTATGAGCTTCTGAGATTGTAACTCTTTACAGGAAGGAGTAGATAGCCTCATCATCAAGAGTGGCTGGCAATTTTGAACACTTGACCTTGTAATTAGTAGTTCAAAGCATAGAAAACAATTACAATGAGCACATTTAGAAATAATAATAAACAACATATTTGAAAGAATCCCAGTTAATTTAGAAGAATGCCAACTCTAAGCAATGTCTGGGACAAGGAAATAACAAAATGGAAACTTTTATTCATAGCAACTATAATTAAAATCCTATAGAAGAAATATATATGGTGTTACTTATAATAACTTAGAGGTGATTTTTTGCCTTAATAGTCACAAGAAAAAGTGTCAGATAATAATTAATTAAATAAGTTAAAAGAGAGTTACAGAAGCTATGGCTGACATTTAAAAGGGGCATCTAAAAAATAATTATTACACTAAAATGAAGTGAGCTGTTGAACTTTCAGAGAGGTAAATTAGAATTCTAAGTCAGAGTAGAGGTAGTAACCACAGGAAATAACTTTTTACCTTAGTGCTTAAAAGAAAAAAAAGTGGACAGGGAAATAACTTGGAAATTTAGAAGAGAGACATCAGGTTAAAATTCAGACCTGTGAGAGGTGCCATAGCTGTTTCTAAAGCAGACCACCTGCCTTGTCAGTAAGAAGAATTTTGCCGGAGGTCACCCACCAAGACAATAAGAGCAGCAATCCCACAGTGAACAAGAACATTGCTGAAGACATCACAAACACATTGAACTGCCTGCCATTTCTGGGAATACTGCAGGGACCAGCCATTCACCAAATCACCTGCTACTGTTGAAAAACAAATAAACAGGAGAAGCAAGTGCCTCCTGATTTTTTCAACCTTGTAGTGTTCTTCATTGGCTCTAGTTGTCAGTGTCAAACATAGATAGAGCCAGCTGGAAAAGGAAAATTTTAACTGCAACATTGACTCCACTATCATTCAGTAGTGAGTTTGGAGGGAAAAGACCTATATATTAAAGAGATACATAAAAGAGTTCAGTATGATAAATAACAATAGTGACAACAATGAACTGGACAGCAGCACATAAGAAACCAACGAGAAGGAATTAATACTCAAAACTTTAAAAAAATAAACACAAAATATAGTGAATCAATAGAGCTAGAAGTGATCATTTGACACCGCATGGCCACTTCTTCCATGTGGACTTGGATACTTCCAGCTAGCTGACCATTTGTTTATCTTCAGGCTTTGTTACCAAGGCTTTATATCCTTTGGTAGCTGGGCACCATCGGTTTTCTTCACCACATTTGCGTATGAACCTATTTGACTTCAGTGATTGCATTGGGCCGGTGAGGATCATGGAATACCAGATGAATAGAACAATGTGTTCTTGCCTTGAGGGAGTGCATAGGTGGGGACCCAGGGTACAGCTTCTACCTTACTACTAAACCTATAAATATATGTACCTGAATTTATTCCCTCCATATAATATATGTTTATAGTTACATATGTACATATATGTGTTTAGACCTCTGCAAGTGCCTTTTGCCTTCTTGTTTCTTCCTCTATTTCCTGCTGCCTTCCTCCTGTCCCACCATCATGTTCGGTCTTCATTTGAGTTTCAATACTTCTCTGTTACATTGCCCTTATGTAAGCCTTACCAGGTCTCCCACACCCTCCTAGCCACCGATTTCAGACCATTTGTTCCACCATCCCTGAGCCTGTCTATGCCCCATTTTCTCTCCCCTCTCTCCCGAGGCCGCCCAGGGACCATCTTTCCAGTTGTTTTCTCCTCCTGCCCAACCAGGAGTGGTCCCTTCTTGATTCGGTCGATTTTGAGGGCTCAGACCACATTTCTCCCCCACCATATGACCCCTGAAATGTTCTCTGTCATTGTTTCCATAGGGAGACAGTATGACAAGTCCTACTGTTGTTTGCCCAGTCCCCCCTGTGGTGTAGGTCCCCATAGGGGTATAGTCTTCAGGATATCATGGGCTTGCACTAGTGTGGGGACCAGACCAGCTCTTTCTCATCCTCTGTGTCCACCTGTCTCCATGTGGGTGTGGCATTCTGTCCCCTCCCCCAACTTGCTCTCTGCCACCCCTACTTCCAAGGCAGGAGTCAGTCTGGCTCGGGATGTGACTGGTCCTGTTGCAATTTCTTTTCTTGCCTCCTTCTGTGTCCACATTGTTTTAATGGTTAGGTGCTTCATGGTAGGATCTTCAGGCCCACTCCAACTTCTGTGGAGAATAGACTCGTTCGTACTTTCCCCCTGGGTGAATGAGTGCCCTGCTCCCTCTGCTATCCTTTCACTTTCAAATCCCCCTTTTCTCCCTCCAACCTCCATTCTTCTCCCTTACTGTGCTGTACCCAACATGTATCCC
This sequence comes from Nesogale talazaci, assembly GCA_004026705.1. Lineage (NCBI taxonomy): Eukaryota > Metazoa > Chordata > Mammalia > Afrosoricida > Tenrecidae > Nesogale > Nesogale talazaci. Next base: position 13,107 of record PVJH01005859.1, read on the forward strand.
TGTGTGCTTGGTCTTACCTCTTCCCCTTTCCCTAAATCTCTACCCAACTGTTATGTTATAGGAGGTTTCTCTTTTATACATACCTTGCTGATTGCACTAACCTCAGGGAACTCATGCTGTATTTCTCCTTTTGTGATTGACTGACTTCACTTAGCATAATTTCCTCCAGCTCTTCCCATGACAAAAAGTGTTTCATGTGTTCATCAGTGATTTTGAGTGAGGCATAGTACTCCAATGTGTTTATGTGCCAGAATTTGCTGATCCACTCATCTACCCATGGAAATTTAGATTGTTTCTAACTCTTTGTGATAGTGAATTGGGCTGCAATAAACACCGGCATGCAGACAACTGGCAGTGGTTTATGTCTTACCTCTTCTGGGTATATATCCAGTAGAGGGATAGCTGGGTCATAAGGTAGCTCATTTCAATTTTCATTAGGTATCACTAGACTGCTTTCCATAGCAGTTGCACATATCTACAGGACCACCAGCAATGTAGAAGTGTTCCTATTTTGCCACATCCCCTCCAATGTTTGTTGTTCTCTGATTTTCAGATATGGGATAACCTCAAGGGTGTTAGATGGTATCTCATGGTTGTTTTGATCTGCATTTCATTGATGGTTAATGATCGGGAGAATTTTCTCATATATTAATTGGCAATATGGATTTCCTACCTAGTGAAACTACTTCTTTTTTGTTCTTTTTCCCATTTCTTCAAAGGGTTAATTGATTTCCTCTCTTTGCAGGCAAGGAGGGTATTGTAGATTTTCATAATAAGCCCTGGGTTTGTTGTGCCATTACTAAAAATCCTCTCCCAATCTGTGGCTTGCCTAGTTACTCTCTTGGTAAAGTCTTTTAATGCACACAGTTGTTTTATCCTTAATACATCCCATTTGTCAATTTCAGATTCTCCTGTGTGCATACCATACCCTATTGCAGTCAGCTGTTGTATTCTCTGGGCCAACATTTTTAGATTTTTCCCGATTCTTTCACTAATGATCATGATGGTTTGGAGTTTTACTTCTAGGTCCATGATCCACCTTGAATTTGTTCTTGTGCATGGAGTGAAGTAGAGATCCTGTTTCATTTTTCTACATGTGACTTTTCATTGTTTCCAGCACCATTTGTTAAATAGAGCATCACCCTCCCATTTGATGCTTTGGGGGCCCTTGCTGTAAATCAGTTGTCAATATGCTAGTGATTTTATTTCTGGTTTTTCTATTCTGTTTCATTGGTCTGTGTGTCTCTCATTGGGCCAGTGCCTTGCTATTTTGACCACTGTTGCTCTGTAGTAGGTGTGGAAGTCAAGTAAAGCAAGTCCTCCTACTGTGTCCTTCTTCTTGAGGATATCTCTGCTAATTCTGGCCTTTTTCCCTCTCCGGAATTGGTCATCAGTTTTTCCAGTTCTCTGAAGAAGGTTGTTGGTATTTGAATTGGGATAGCATCAAACTTCCAAAGTGCCCTGGAGAGTATACACATCTTTACTATATTGAGTCTCTCAATCCATGAGCATGTAATATCCCTCCATTTGCAGAGGTCTCTTTTGGTTTCCTGTAGTAGGGTTTTGTAGTTTTACTTGCATAGGTCTTTTGTGTTTTGGGTTAGATATATCCCTATATATTTCAACTTATTTTGGGCTATTGTGATTGGTACTTTCTTCCTCATCTTCTCTTCCATGGTCTTGTCGGATGTATACAGCAAACCAATAAACTTCTGTATGTTAATCTTGTTTCCTGTCATTCCTCCATATTCCTCTAACTCTGTTAATACTCCGGTTGTGGAATTTTGGGGTTTTTTTTATGTACAGAATCATGTCATCAGTGAAGAATGATAATTTCACCTCCTCCTCTCTCAGTTGTATCCACTTGATGTCTTTCCATTGTCTTATGTTATTAGCTAGGACCTCAAATACTATATTGAATAGCAGTGGGGAGAGGGACATCTTTGTCTAGTGCCCTTTTTCAGTGGAATTTATTTAGTCTTTTCCCCACGGATTATGATGTTAGCTTTTGGCCTTTCAAAGGTAGCTTGTATCAACTTGAGAAACTGTCATTCAATTCCTATCTCCTGAGCATCTTAATTAGGAAAAGGTGCTGGATGCTGTCAAATGTTTTCTCTGTATCTATAGATATTATCATGTGATTCTTATGCTTTATCTTGTCAATGTTGTATATGATATTGATGGATTTATGGATGTGAAACGATCCTTGCATCCCTATGATGAATCCCACCTGATCCTGATGGATTATGCATTTTATATACTTTTGTATTCTATTGGCAAATATCTTGTTGATGGTTTTTGCATCTATGTCCATTAGAGATATTGGTTTATAGTTCTCTATTCCTGTGGTGTTGCTTCCCTGTTTGGGTAGCAAAGTTATACTGGCTTCATAGAATGAGTTTGGGAGTTTTCCATCCTTTTCTATTCTCTGAAAAACTTTATGGAGGATTGATGCCAGCTCTATCCTGAAAGCTTTGTAGAATTCCCCAGTGAAGCCAACCAGTCTTGGAGATTTTTTTGTTGGTAACTTCTTGATAACAATGTACATTTCTTCTCTTGCTATAGGTTTGTTTGGGTTATTGACTTCTATCTGGGATAGTCTGGGTAGGGATTGTTTTCCAGGTATTGTTCTATGTCTTCCCCATTGTTGAACTCATTAGAGTAGAGCCTTTCATAGTATGTTATGATTATCCTTTTTAGCTCAATAGGTTCTGTTGTAATTACCCCTGTTTCATTCCTCATCCTGCCTATTTTTGCATGTTCTTTCCTTTCTTTGGTTAAATTTGCCAGTGGTGTGTCAATTTTATTAATTCTTTTGAAGAACTAGCTTTTTGCCACATTGTTCTTCTCCATTGTTCTTTGAGCTTCCCAATAGTTCAACTCTGCTCTGATTTCTATTATTTCTTATCTTTTGCCATTGGAGGAATTATTTTGTTGACTCTGTTTTAATTGTTGAAGTTTTAATGAGAGCGTATCCATCATAAGTCTCTCTTCTTTTTTCATATATGCACTGATTTCTAACAAAAGTGCCTCTGATGATTCCTTTTGCCGCATCCTAAAGGTTTTGATAGAAGGTGTTTTCATTCCAATTGTTTGCCCTTGTTTTCCTGGTTGTCTTTTCATTGATTTCCAGCTTCTTGCCATAGTGACTAGAGAAAGACGTCTGTATAATCTCTATATGTTTGAATTTGCTTAGTCTTGACTTGTGACCCAACATGTGTTCTATTTTTGAAAATGTGCCACGGGGACTTGAGAAGAATGTGTACTTTTTTGCATTTGGATGGAATGTTCTAATCAATATCTATCAAATCTAGTTGCCTAATTGTATTTTTTAGTTCGATGGTCTCTTTGCCAAGTTTCCTTCCCAATCATCTATTTTTCTCTGAAAGTGGTGTATTAACATCCCCTTCTATAATTATTGAGTCAGTGATGAATCTAGCAGTTTCCTAATTTGGCACATATATGTTTATTATTCTCACAGGTTACTGGTGAAGTGATCCTTTGAGCATTATAAAGTGCCCCTCCTTATCTCTTTTTATGGTTTGAACCTTGAGATCAATTTTTTCGGATATTAGGATTGCAGCTCCTGCTCTTTCTGAGTCACCATTTGCCTGGTAAATCCTCCTCCAGCTTTTTATTCTTAGTTTATTCTTGTCTGAAATTTTAAAATGTGTTTCCTGAAGGCAACAGATTGATAGTCCGTGTTTCCCATCCAGCTAGATTTTTTAAATCATATACATTACTCAATTTTTTCTAAATATCTAATTTCTGTTATTGTCCCATAAATATACTGATCTATCCTTAGAATATTCTGAAAAGCATCAATATTGAAATTTTAATCTTTAGACTCATTTTAGTGTCTATTATATGGAACCAAGTCAAAAATTATTGCTGCAAAAATAAAATAATTATTTAGCAAAAAATAAATTATTAATACTTTAATCAATAAAATCATTACAAAATACAAACATTAAAATATTTTGACATTACTTCCATCTAGATTTATACACTTCTAAAGGCAGTGCTTCAATTTCACTAACCATTCCTTGGAGTGTCCTACACTTGTCAAAATATAACACATCAAATCTTAGGCATTCTCAAGGGACTCAAATTGGGTTAGTCTAGATGTCTACATGTCCTTTGATTACTGGAAACAAAAATATCTGAAGTGGAAAGATCAGGTGTGTATGGTGGATTAAATAAGGTTTATCAATGAGTTTCTCATAGGACAGCCCACAAAAAAAGGAGCAGGTACATTACTGAGAAGAAAAAAATCCCTTGGTGCAAATTTCTTTTTTATTGAAATTTCATTTTTTTTCATTATTGAGGTTATCAATTTCCTTAAAACTCTACATAATAAAAGCATGTTATTTTGTGTACTTGAACAAAAATCTTTTTTTTTTTTTTTGCAATCAGGCACTTTATTTTTAACTATAAGATCAACTACTCACCATAAACCATTTCTAGAAAAGCAATGTCAATACAGATCTAAATTATCATCTATTTTTAGATCATTTTATTGGGGGCTCATACATCGTTTCTCATAATACATAAATACACATATTGTGCCACACTTCCTCACATGCCTGCAGCTGTCATCGCTCTCTGAACCTCCACCTTTCCATCCGAGCCTCTGACATCAGCCTCCCATCCCTTGTCCTCCATCCTTGCTCCCCACTCCCCCACCAACTCTCAATACTCCACAAATCATTGTTTTGTTATAACTTACACTGCTCGATGTCTCCCTCACTCTCTCCTCCAGTGTCTGTCCCTCTGGTAGTGGGCTATATGTAGATCCCTGAAGTTGGCTCCCCTTTTCCACCCCACCTTTCTTCCACCCATCCAGTGGCTTCACTCCTACCATGGACCCCAAGGGGTTTATGCTTCCTGGGTTCCCCGCATTTCCAATTCTCTTCTACACAATAATGTAAAACTGGGGCCATGACAGTTGGGTGGGTGGAAGTCTTCAACAATATTTTAAGAATTCCCCTTTGGAAACTACAGTACAGTGAATTACTTAAAATGACTCTTCTAATCATAATCTTTGTAACTCCCACCAAATGACTTGCTGAAACCATGTAGATTTGATTATGAAATTCTGGTATGGAGTTTAGTCAGTTTTCCCATTCCTTCAGACTTAAAACAAGATATCTCAGAAGCAGAAATGGGGGTTTTCACAGCTCTTAAGAAAAAAGAGAAAGGAGTAGATGCATATCCTTTTGACTCTGATATCCTTATGCGCTAAATCTTCGTGACCCAGGAGATAAAGTTGTAACAACAGGGAAGAGTCAGTAGTACCAAAAGTACAAGGCCGAGCAGCCCATGAGTTCCTTTGGGCAGATTGCTCAGATACAAAATAGTTTCCCTGCACACACTTAATTGGGAGAGCCTGATCTGCTGAATCATGGAGCAAACCTTGAGCACTTTTGTACTGAAGCTTATAGTGGAAAGAAGAATTCTTTGAGGATTAGAAGCACTAAAGGAGCTTCACAACACTTGCCTAACCAGGCAGGCAAAGGAATCTCTTGCCTTAGAGGCGAAGGACCAGAGAGGCTGTACGTGTGGCTGCGAAGAGGTGTTCCAGCCCAGATAATTGTATCCTGAGCATTTTAGATCCAGAATTATAACCAATAAACTACCCCTAGTAAGCCCCATAATCACAAGCATTGTCTGTGAGCTCTGTTGTAGGCATTGAACAGATTTACAAGCATATTAGGGGAATATGGGATGTTGTGGAAGGCTGTATGGTGTGAAAACTGGAAAAGATGGAAAACTGGAAAACTGGTTGCAAGATGGCAACCCACGTAACACCATCTTCATAGAAATCATCTTTGGGCTGACGTTGAGTTTCCTTGGTCATCTTCTCTGTGAAGTCAGAGGAGATTAGATATGGCTCCCACACTATTTTGATAAAGTCTTCAAGATCAGTCACCATAGCCTCCTGAGCTGACCTTTAGACTGTGAATTAAACTGGCCAAGCAGATCCCCTTGGAAACCATTTACATGATTAACATATCTTTGAGGACAAGTCTATAAGTGAGAAAACTTGGCTCCAGCTATCCACTGATTATAAGACATTGTTTAGATTTTTTTAAATAAAAATATGATTTTATGAATTAGAATCGTAGCAGATTTACTTTTTACCCAATCTTTTATATTTTAAATTTGACCTCTATTTCATATTCTACTTCTTTCTTTAATATGAATTGAATAGTAAACTAAATGCTATCATTATAAGTCTATTTTAACGATCTCAGTTAAATGAATTGTACACTAAATCATTTCTTTGTTATTATTGTAAAATATACTATAACTTCAAAGCATTTTCATTCTATCACTCACTGCTATAATGTCAATTTTGTCATGGTGATCCTTCAGGATCGGATCTGCCCCTGTGGATTTCCAAGACTATTTATGAGAGCTGAAAACTTTACCTTTCTCCTTCAGTGTGGCTGGTGGCTTCGAATTTCTGGCTTTTGATTAGGAGTTCAATATGTAAACAGGTCAATACTAACATTCCTATGAATTTTAGTTAATATGTTTAGTCCAATATTAAATTGCTTCTTTCTCTGTAATCCTATACAAGTATTTTACTGTAGTGAAAAGAAGATCTGTTGAAGTAAGAAATCTGAACAGAAGATTTCAAATGGCACTTGGGAAAAGAGCAAAGTGTTATAATTAAATGTCAGTGACCTCAAGTTAAGAAATCATCAGGGATGAACAAGCTTGGCATTTCCCAAACTTAAGGAGCTCAGGAAAAAAATTCAGTCTTTAAGTTTGCCATTAGTTTAACATATGGGTTCTGTTGCAAGCTGCTTACCTCAAGGTAAATACTTCAAACCCACCAGATAATGCTTCCTGCTCCCCAAAATATGTAAAATCTTGGAAATCCATAAAGATAGTTCTTCAATGTCTTATAAATTTATGATGGGTTTTAATCAACTCAATATCAGTGAGTTCGGCTTTGGAGTATGGGTAACATACTAAATTATATAGGGAGCATTAAAAGAAGCTGGAAAAAATGCAGCAAGTGGCTGTTGCCTAAAGAAGTGGTCACTTTCAACCATGTTAGGAGATAACATATGACCAAGAACCATGATACTGAAGGAAAATTTTCAAGCTGCACCAAAGACATTGACAAACCAGAAGCCTTCTGAAACTGACAGAATACCAAATAAGATGCTTCAAAATAGATACAATGCTGAAGTGCACATGCACACAGATGAAGAAATTTGGAAGACATTTCCTAGGTAACATACAAGCACTGATCATATCTATTCTCCTTCCAAAGAAAGTTGACCTAACAGATTGTGGAAATAGTTAATCAATACCACTAATCTCTCAAGCAAGTAAAATTTTGTGGTGAGATGCACATGGCAGCCAAGCAGTTACAAGAAGGTTACAGGTCACAGCCATGCCACAAGTGAAAGGCTTTCTCAGAGGTGTGGACTACTCTATTTGTAAATGCTTTGCTGGGAAGCTTGCTTACTTTCTCCTGGAAATAGATCCTGCATTTGGCTTGTTGACCTCTCCTTCTTTGGATTCGAACCTACTGTCTGCCATATTCTCTGTTGATTCAAGGAACTGTCAGTCATCACTTTGACCTGCCGACCTTGAATTTATTCATCAATCCCATCACAAGGCTGACCTGCTGACCTAAGATTGATATGCCTTTACAGCCTGTGTTATATCTGCCAACACTAGGTTCACCAGCCTCAAAAGCTACAAAAGTAGGGAAAATTTCCAGCTTACCATCTGACCCACAGATTTGAATCAAATTGGATCTATTCATCTCTACAATGGTGTGTAGTATTTGATTGATGTGTGTACCCATGATTGCACATTTGGTGCCATGATTGGTTCTAAAGCAGGACCAGACAAACTTTTGAGTTAGATGAGTCAATCCTGCCCCCCATAATATTCTAAAAATTATTTGTGAGCCAAACAAATAAAACCATCATCATCTGAATAATATCCTGTAAATAAAACTTTGGTAGTTTTATTTTCATCTTCAATTTTACTTCAGAATGACATGTACCTACCTATATTAGGTGCATATTGCTCAAGGGCTGCAGTTTACCAACCCCAACCCCAGCACAACAAAATCTAGAATGAATTTACTACATTGGCTCTCAAATTTGATTGTGGAAACTATGATAACATTATCTCCATTGGTACTGATAACCCTGCCTCCAATAAGTGCTACTCTCAGTAAAGAGGACATTATTAATTTATGGCATGTAGGAAAAATATCATACCAAATGTGTCATCACTAAAGTATGAAGGACCTGTGAAAGTTAAGATTCTGGATGAACGTGCATTTGATTTCATTTTTTTAGGAATTCTGTCAGGATGAGAATATTATGAAGCTGACTGATTGCTGCTACTTACTATAGGCAAATTAGTCATGGAAGCAGATGAGTTTAGAATTGGCTCTTTCATCTCAAAAGTTTACTGACTTCTGGGATAGACTTACAGATCCTACATTTGATGTGTCCATGACACACACCTTTTTCAAGAATGATAAGGAATAAATTTTGAAAGGAGCCCCAGAATTTCTGAAGACTACTCTAATTGTTGCTTTATTGATGCCGCGTTTAACAGAGAGCACAATCCTAATTAAGATGCATCCCTCAAATGGGCTGATCAGGTCTGGTGTTAGGAAGGGTCCAGTGGCAGCATTTATCAGCCAGGTGGTTATCATAAAGAGAAAAGAATTAAAATAGTAATAATACCCTTACTTTGTCTGTATGAATTTAAGGCGCTGGCTACTTAGACAGGAATAAAGCAGATGAGAAACCTACTAACTATTTACTTGACCTGTAAAGACATAATTCTATATTAGGTAAATGGCATTATAGCGCAAATCATCAGAATAGCGGACAACGACCCTGCAATCAATTACCAGACTTACACCAGTTTATTGACCCACAACCCTTTGAAGGAAGGAAGGTTATGTTACTTTAAGAAAGGATTCCACTACACCACTAAAAAGTTTCCCCTTTAGTTGATCTGTGGCCTTTTACACAAATGACTATTAAATGAGGAAAAGGAAATAATAAGACTTTGGGGGAATTACAGAAATGACTTAGAATTGACACTAAATCCAGAAGACCCAAGGCATATTGAAGGCTGCCCAATCATAATGATGTGTGGAAGTCATGTTAGGAGTCTCAGCTTAGGTTAATCTTAAAATGGGTACAGTGGGCCACTAAGCTTAACTTTACCAATTTACCCTGTGCTAGAATGCATTAATTGGAACAGACATACTCTAAAACTGGAGGAATCCTTATATTAGATCCCTGGTGAGTGCAATAAAGACAATCATGGCAGAAAAAGGTAAGTGGAAGCCATTAGAACCATCTCTGCCTAGGAAAACAGTAGGTCAGAAGCATTATCTTAGAGGTATTTAAGGGATTTCTCCTATCATTAAAGACTTGAAGGATACATGGTTAGTGATTACCACCACATACTTTTTTACTCCTCATTTTGGAGACTGGAGAATAACAATGGATCATCACAAACTTAACAAGGTGGTGACTCAAATTGAGGCTTCATTTCTGGAAGTAACTTAATTGCTTGAGCAAATACTTCTGAAACCAGGTCAATTTTTTCCTTTTTCGTTACTGGTTTCAAAGGACCATCAGAAGCAATTTGTCTTCAATTGACCAGGGCAACCACTTTCACTGTCTTCCCTTAGAGTTATAACAACTCTGTCATAATTTAGACTCCAGGAGGCTTGATAGTCTTTTACTTACAGAAAATGTCATATTGGTTCATAATATTGATGATATTATGCTGATCGCATCATGCAGTTATCCAAAGAAAAATTCTATTCCTTTGCATTCAATGAAATTTCTTTGGTCCAATGGTGTCAGGAATATTGAAATATGTCTTCAAAACTAAAGAATAAATAATTATATTTGTATATCCCCAAAAGTATAAAGTCCACACAATGTGTAATAGGCCTCTTTGGACAATGGAGGCAATACATACCTCACTGGGGTATTTTATGGCCTATTTATTAAGTGATTCCCAAAACTTCCAGCTATGTCCTTATGGGGTGTTTCCTATGACTTAGGATAAGAAGAACTGTGCTTGGTTTGCATATGGTTCTGTACGACTTCAGGTACCACTTGACAGTTGTTCAGTCTGGGTAAATTAGAGAAGCAAATACACAGACACTTATATGTGTACAATAAAGGGGTTTATATATATGCAAGTGGAATTGAATATTGAGAAAATATCCCAGTTCAGTCCATAAGTTTGATATTAGCCCATATGTCCAATAACAATCTTTAAACTCCTTTTCAGACTCATAAAACACATCGAATGATGCTGAATACAGGAAGATCCCAGGTCAAAGTGTGGGAAGTCTTGTGGATCCAATGGCATTGCAAGCATCTTTACACTGCAGGGTTCTCCGTGTAACTTCTCCAGCCCCCAGAGCTGCATCAGGGTAGATCCGTGTGGCATCTCCTCAGGGATGTCTCGCAGGAAGTGAGCAGAGAGAGAGTGTCTCCCACCTCCAGGGAGGAAAATACAGGAGTTCCCAGAATACTCCAGGGATGGTCATGCCCACACATCGACCTCCTTGGCTGTGACCCGATTGAAATACTAGACTGGCCCCTCCAACCCTTAATCCTCTTAAGTCCCAGTCTGACACCAGATTATGAAACTACCACAACAATGGACAGCAATAGAACCACAGCCCCTCTTTGAGAACTCACTGCAGGACAGCGGTAAATGAAATAGTCCAATTGTTGATTTTGCTTGAAAAGAAAAATGGTCAAAGCTGTAAGTCTATACTCATTTATGCCCTGTGACCAATGGTTGGGCACAATGTTGAGAAACATGGAGGGATCATGTTTGATAAATTGAAAAGAGAGTATGAGAAAGAGTTTTGTGGATGGACACAAAATTGAATGAACAAAAGTAGGGAAGATACTTATGTCTCATGTGAGTGCTCACCAAGGATTATGTCTGCAGTAGCATTTTAACAATCAAATGAATAGGACTGCGTGTCATCCTTTTTCTACAAGCAGGAAACAATTTGTGGAAATGAGAGTGGGATCATTCATTACTACTTCTAGTTGCACACTCAGATATTTTGGGTTCCTGCAAAAGGGATCTGCAAATCCTTTGCTCTGTGGGCTTGGAGTTTTTAGTTTGAGAGGGAGGGATATTTCCACAAAGAGAGATAGTACTGAATTGAAAGCTAAAAAGGTAAAGTGAATGTCACTGAACTGGAGGTTAAGAATGTATATGTGGGTGAATCAGTTTTCTCAGTGACTTGGCTGTTGAAATTTAGTAGTACCCCTGATGTCACCTAACAAAATGTCATCAATCCATACTGTCATCTACTGTAAACAGCCATGTTGTAAAGATTGGAGTTGAGAAAACCTGTACTCAGTTCATAGCTCTGGTGCAACTGAAAGGAGGTTTCCTTAGGAGCATGGCCTATTGCGATTTACATACTCTCTGTATAAATCTTGCTTGAGTCTGGATCCTGCATTTTGTTTGAGTTAACAGCATTTCATCCAACCTGCTGATTCCAGGAGCCATGAACAAACTGCCATCTGATATGGCAACCTGGGATTAATTTGTGTCTCTATTCATAAACTGTGGTGGCTACCTTATTTTATGTCAACTTGATACTATTAAGAGGTAAGGAGTGGAGTCTAGGCTGTCAATCACGTCACAGTCTTATGTCTCCTGTGGGCATACCCTTCTCATAAGAATTCTGAGAACTTCTTCTCTTTCTTTATGGAGGCAGGGACCACAAACTCCCTGCTTCACCTTTCTGTTGACAAGCCACATGGAACTATGGTGATGGCATCTAGAGTCCTGGAAATGCTTCAACCATCATTGGATCCACAAGACTTTTAGTCTATCGGTCTGTGATCTTCCTGTATTTGGCCTCATTGCATGTACTACATGAGTCTAAAGAGGAATTCATGGACTATTATCAGAAATAAAGATTAATATTGGACTTATAGACTTGGTCTGGACTGGGCTGGCATGCTTTCTCAATATACAACTGCTCTTGTATAAAGTGCTCTTTCATATACAGATATGAGTGTCTCATTGAATTTCTCCAGTCTACCCATAAGTCTTGAATTAGTCCGCCTTTTTAGCCTGTGAATGTCTTGTCAATTCTGAGTTCATCAGCCCTAAGCAGTATGAAAGTCAGGGGAGGCCTCCAGATTACCATTTTACTAATGGACATGAAATCTATTTGAATGTACCTACTACTAGAGCTGTGAGCCTTTCTCTTGACAGACATGTATAGACATCACCGATTATGCTTCTCTAGAAAATCTAGACACTAATTTACTTCCTAAATTGACTGTGTATGGATGTACCTAAATGTGGGTATATGCCCATATGAGCACACGTTACACTTAGGGAAATTATAGATGCTTTGCATTATTTTCTGATCAATGTATAAAATCCACAATTATGTAATTTCTAGCAACTCATAGCAAACCTGTATTGGATTTTCAATGTTGAAAATATTTCTAGGAGTAGACAGACTCATATTTCCTCCAGTTTAGTAGTTCAATGCTTATGTACCCACCAACATTAACAAGTTTCCTTTTTCAAGTAAATAGTGTACATTAAATAGATGGATTTAGAAACTATTTTTCCATATTTTCAATTATAAAGATACTTAGAGTCACCAATCTATTCAATTTCAAGAAAGAGAAGTGAAACAGGGATTTTATTGGCATGCTCAACTCTTACTATCACTGTATCTCTCAGAAGACATGTATTCTTTGTATGAAGGGATGAATTGTTTAGCCAGGGAAATTTAGATTCTAATATCTGCATTAAAATTTTATATTAAATTCATTTTATAGACTTTTTGAAAGAAAGAAGCTATCACAGCTACTGTGACACATTGTAAGATGGTATATCTGACTTTACTAAACTGAGCAATTAATTGTATTCAATGCTTTTTGGGGGGGTTTATATATAATATAATTTGTGCAAACACTCCTTAGATCTCTTTTGATAAATACTCATCATACCTCTGGGTAAACCTCAATTTTCTAATATGTCAAGTTTTTAAATAATTTTTCTAAACCAATATCCAGAAATATAGGAATTTTGAGCAGAAGCAATAAAACATATCATTCTTTTCAAAGTTGCCTGTCTTTGAAATGGTACAAAGCAGTTTTATCTTGTAGGTGAAACCAGATTTGGTTTATAACCTGAAAAAAGTCTAAGAGGTATAACTTTAAACAGCTGGAATGGGGATGTGGAGTCAGTATTACATTGAAATTCTTAAAAATCTCCAAGATGATTTCAAGTTCCACAAAGGATAGAATCTTTTAAGTTGTTGAAGCAAAAGAAGGAGAAACAGAACTGGTTCTTGCTGCCTGTCTGCCTAGTCAGGATCCAAATTATGCTTTTAAGTTTATAAGATCAGAACTTCAAAAGAAAGTAGCTAAATATATTCAAGGAGAGAGGAAAATCTGACATAAATTTAGCCATACATGTCCCACCACCACCCTCAAGAAATGAATGCCTGTGTTTTGCAAGCTAGTCCTTAGGATTTGTTTTACAGAGAGACATTTATTTAGGGAATAGTCAATAAAGAAGATATGAAAAAATGTCTACTCATTCAAATGTCACTGATTATTTAGTCCTTGATCAGCCCATATATGGAAGCCTTCACAAAGGGTCATCCATGAATTCAATGGCATTATGATGAGAGTAGGGAGGCACATCATAGATGAAGGTTTCCCTTTTTTCTACATTATATTTTTTGAAAACTTTACCTCAATAAATGTGCTGGTTGTTGAACTTTTTTAAAAAATACGCTAACTGTGGGCTCTTACATCTCTTATCACAATCCATACAGTCATCTGGTGTGTCAAGCACCTTTGCACATATGCTGCCATCATCATTTTCAAACCATTCTTTTCCCACTTGAGCCTCTGCTATCAGCTCCCCATTTCTTCCTCCTCCCTCCCCCACATGCCCACTCTCATAAATCTTGATAAGTTATAGATTATCATTTTCATATCTCACATCATCCTGCATCACCCCTCACTCATCTTTCCATTGTTCATTCCCCCTGGAAGGGGGTTATAGATTGATCCTTATAATCAATTCCCCTTTCTACCCCCATCTCCCCTAATTCTCCTAGTATCTCTACTCTCCTTTTTGGCTCTGAGGGGTTTTTCTATCCTGCATTCCTGTGTTTTGGGCTCTTATCTGTAGTAGTGTGAATGTTCTAGTCTAATCTGATTTGTAGAAGGTAGAATTGGGGTCATGATAGTGAGGGGGGGGGGCAAGGGAGCACCAAAGAACTAGAGGAAAGTTATGTGTTTCATCAGTGCTATACTGCAACTCAAATGGCTCATCTCTTCCCTGTGATTTTCCTTCATGTAATCCAGATTTTCTGTTGATTTGGTCATCATATATATTGAATAAATATGATGAAAGAATACAACCCCGATGCATAAATTTCCTGATTATAAATCATGCAATATCTCCCTGTTCTTTTTTGCACAACTACCTCTTGATCAATGTAAAAGTCCTATGTGGGAACAACATAGTGTTCATATTTTGTTATGATCCACAAAACCAAATTCCTTGGTGTATTCAATAAAACACAAGTAAACACCTTTCTGGTATTCTCTACTTTGAGCCAAGATTCATATGACATCATAAATTATATACTTTGCTCTCTTTCCTCTTCTAAATTCCACCTAAAGCTCTGGTAGCCACCTGTCTATGTACTACTGCACTCATTGTTGAATGATCTTCAGCAAAATTTAACTCGAATGTGATGTCAATGATACCTTTCTTTGGAATGGTTACAATTATGGATCTCTTTCATTCTGTTTACCGAGTAGTTGCCTTCCAAATTTCTTGGCACAGAGGAGTACTTCCAGTGTTTCATCAGTTTGTTGAAAGACTTCAACTGATATGCCATCAATCCCAGGAGTCTACAATTTAGTCAATGCTTTCAGTGTAGTGTGAATGTCTTCTTTTAGTACCATTGGCGTTTGGTCATACACTATGTCCTGAAATGGTGGAGTGTTGAATCATTCTTTTGGATACGATGGCTCTACACCCTCTCTCCTTCCTTCTTTGAGATTTTCTACATCTTCCAATATTTTGCCTAGAGAATCTGTCAATATTTCAACTCAAGGCTTTAATTTTTTTCTTTAGTTCTTTTAGTCTAAGATGTGTTGACCTTGTTCCTCGTTTTGAGTTCTCTAATTCTATGTCTTCACACATTTCATTATGATGTTTTACTTTGTCTTCTCAAAGTTCTCTTTAAAATTCTGTTAATTATATCTTCCATTTTCCCCTAGCTACAATATAATTAACAAGTTTCAGGATCTCTTCTGATAGTCACCTTCATCTTAACTTCCTTTCCTGACTTTTTAATGACTATTGGCTTTCTCCACAAGTGGTTTTCTTGATGTCTTTCCACAGTTGATCAGGTCTTTTGTGGAGTGCAGCAAATCTGTTCTTAAAATGTCCTCGAAATCCAGATGGGATAGATGTATTTTGACTCTGGTGGAACTGATTTCATTTTCTTAAGCTTTAACCTCAACTGACATATAATCTGTTTCACAGTCAGTCCATGGCCTAGTTTTACCTGCTGATACTGTGCCTCACCATAGTTTGAGCTTCTCTATATTTGCTTCCCACAGATGTAGTCAGTTTGATTTCTGCATTCCAACTATAGCAGTTCATGTATACAGTCCCTAATAGTATTGTTGCTTTCAAAAAAGGCACTTGGTATGAACAAGTCATTGAGTTGCAAAATTCCATCCTATGATCTCTAGTTTAGTTTAAATGCTATGGGGAAAGTCAGTAGTTCAAACAAACTAGCTACTACATAGGAAAAAGGTAAGGTTTTTTGTTACTATGAAGATTGACAGTTTCCAAAAACCATATAGAATTATAGAGTTGGAATTAACACTGTGACAGTGACTTCTGAACAAATAGAATGTGCTCCCCTTTTCTTAAAACTTGTTTTATTGAGATACAATTTATGTATCACATAGTTCAATACTTTAAACATATCAGAAAGTTCTGAAATCATCGTTAAACAATTTTTGTAATGTTTACTTCTTCCTTACAGTCATTATTAGTTCCAAATGCTCCATCATCTCCCTTTCCAGAACCCTAAGAAAAAAATATACAAAAACAAACAGCAAAAAATTAATAATAATAACAAAATAAAACATAGTATGTTGAGTCAGTTTGACTAGAAAAACATATCCAGTGACTCTCATACATGTGTAACAAATAGTTTAATATTAAAAAATAATTTTATATGAAGAAAGGATCCCAACCCAGTCCTACTCAAGTCCATAAGTCCCTCCTCAGACTCACAAAACCACAAGCAATAATACAGAATGCAGGAAGATCACACAGTCACCTGGATGCACCCATTGTGAAAGCATCACACGTCTCTGGCAGCAATCTGGGAGGCCAACCAGCAAGAAGATGAAAGCAGACAAGAGGAAGTTCACCTCATTATAAGAAGGCCATGTCCACAAGGAAGCACCATCAGACCTTCTGACATGTCGACGACTACCCTTACACTTGCATATCTTCTAGTTGATATGAAATTATGTACCTACCATACATAGGAAAACCTCAGTTGAAGAGATGAAGAATATAATAAACACTAGAACAAATTTCAACTGGGTCAAAGGAAAAACAACTGGTAAGAGACTAAACTTTTCCTCACTGCTTCTGCATTGGTTCACTCTCCAGTGCATGCTGTCTGACAGCAAGGCTGTTCATGTCCCTGGTCAATAGTTAGCGGGATTTACTGAGGCTAATCTATGGCTTGCTATAAATTGATGCTCAGAATTTAAACTCCAATGCTATTTCCTCCTCCAGTTTGGGATTTATTCTTTACAGTGCTTCGTTCACCCAGGTTGGTTACTGCTTCCATGTGACTTAGGGGATTCTCAACTTCCATGACTGTATGTTTTAAGACAGGCCTTCAGGACCCCAGACACTATTCTTTCAGGTAGCCCGGTGAAATGATACAATTTATATTAATTTAAATAATCACATATGACTAATGAAAGTTGTATTGGAAATCAATGACAGAATGTTTATCTTGTCAGTCTTGACTGCTACTCTAATTTCAATGCCTAGAATTAGGATAGACATGCAGTACTTATGCCATAGCGTTTATGTCTTGGACTGTGATTCTCAGAAGTTTGAAACCATCTGTTGTTCCAAGAGAGAGATGAAACTTTCTACTCCTGCAATCAGACACTGCTTGAAAATTCAGAGAGGCAGGTCTTCCCTGTCTATTAAGGTCACTATGAGTCTACATGCTGGTTGCAGTGAATTTGGTGCAATACTAGGTCTTCCATACTTCCTTTCTGGATTAATGAAAAAAGGATCCCAGAACAGATATTCAATTTCCTCTAGTGACTTGATGGATGCATATATGACATTAAAATGCATCAATATCAAAACTCTTTTTCACTTGTGAATATTTCATAAAACCAATATTTTTTCAGCGACTGCATTCTCTTTGACATACAAATAGCTTCTAGCCATATTATTTAGCTATATTTCATTATACATTTTGCATTAATTTAGCCTTGCTTTCTGTCAAGAATTATGCTATTTTCTGTATCTAAGATATTCTGCCAGTTTAAAAGTCAGGGCTAATGCTATATAAAATATCTCAATGACAAGTTTTAGAAATTTATAAAAATAATCTCATTGCATCTAAAAGCTTGCAAGGTATAATAATAAAAATAAACATTTATTAGTGAGAAGGGTATCCTGTGCAAAAGTATCGATTTGAACTGAAAGAATATAAAATTAACTTGGCAAAGAAGATAAGTTGAACATATGAAAATGTAGAAACTGCTTTTAACTTCAGCTGTGAAGTCATTTCATTTATGATTAAAGAGCAAAAAAATAAATAAATAAATATATGAAGAAAATTATATTATTTTCTCCATATCTTCTATTCTGTTTCCTCACAGAAATTTTATGAAAGAATTTGGGGGAGATGCAAGTTATATCTTAACAAAATCGATATAATGTTATTGTGGCAGTCATGTGCTAGTGTTTCAATTTCATGATTGGGAGTGTAGGGGTGGAGTCTAGTCTGTTAATCAGGAGATAGCCAATGAGACCTCTATGTGGGCATGGCTTTCTCTGAGAATTCTGGGAAATCTCGCAGTATTTTCCAATTGGAGGAGAGAGACTTGACTCACTTCCTTGGAGACACTAGACTGACAAGACAAGATGGCACCATAGACCCTGAGTCCTAAGACCTGAAGGAGCTGAAGAACTGAAGAAGGCTTACCCTGATGGAAACAGACCTCTGAAGCCAGAAAAGCCACAGAGAGATCCCTGCCAGCACTGAGATGCTTCTACTGCCAAAGACTACTGCTGATGGACCCTGAGTGCTGGAAATGAGGAGTCATGGGGAGACCCCTGCCAGCACTGGGATGCTTCTAATGCCACTGGATACAGAAGACTCTGCACCCACTGCCCTGTGATTATACTTGTGTCATTGCACATGCTTCGTGAGTCAGAAGGAGACTTTGTAGACTGGTATCAGACCTATGGGATAATATTGAACTTATGACCTTGGACTGGACTGGGTTGAGATGTTTTCTCCATGTTCCATTCCTTTTGTATATAAACCTTTCCCTTATATCCATATGTGTGTTTATGAATTTGTTTCTCTGGTTGAGTTAGTCCAGGTAGACTAGAGGAACAAATTTCAGAGACATTCTTATATACAAAAGAAATTTGACACTAAGAAGGCATCCCAATCCCATCCAGTGCAAAGTCATGAGTCCAAAATTAACCCATATGCCCGAAGTCAGTCTATAAAGTCTGCTTCCGACTCAGGAAGTCACAGGTCAGTGGGTGCAGAATTCTGGCGCTGACAGGGGTCTCCCCATGGCTCCTCGCTCACTTCCAGGGCTCAGGTCCATCAACAGCATGCCACTCCAGCTTCAGAGGTCTGTCTTCATCAGGGCAAAGCTGAGTGGTCTCTCTGCTGGCTCCTCCAGCTTCTCCGATGCTGCCAGCTTATATGTGATTCATCATCTCTGAAACTAACTCCCAACAACTGGGGAAGATAGCTTCTCATCTTCCTGAGGGAAATACCACGAGATTTTCCAGGAGTCTCAGGTGAAAGCCATGCCCACACAGAGGCCTCATTAGCTACTCAATGGCTTTCCCTGATTAACAGGCCAGACTCCACCCCACATTTCAATTATAAAATTAACATAAGAACATGAAGTCTGAATAAATTAATGTAAGGATGTGGCAACTGTGGAATTCAAACCCATGTCATCCAAATAACTGGAGTCTAACTCAAATGCCTTTGACCATTCAGACACACTATCTCTCTCATAGTGCTTGCTCATATTGTCAGCACAGACAAGACTGTGGAAAAGGACACCTTGCTTGAGAAAGTAGAGGGACAAGAAAAGAAAAGAACAGCCTCAACAAGATGGATTGACGAAGGCGCTTCAGCAATGGACCCAAGCATGACACCTCTGATTGAGAAGCAAGACAGAGCCTAGGTGCAAATGTTCTTCTCTTGGAGTTGGGATGATCTGGATATACCTAATAATAATAAAAGACATACAGTGAAACTCAAGTTTTGTGTAGGTCAATATGAAAATAGTAAAAGAAGTCTTTGAATGGATTATATAATAGCTGCTGGTATAGATAAGCCTCAGCTAGAAGATTAGAGAGAATAATTATCAGCTGGTTGAGGAGAGATGTTTGCTTATTGAATGATGGATTAGAAAATAGTTTGAAACCCAGTTCATAAAATATTTTAGTTATACAACTTCAGAAAGATAATGGAGTCAATAAAAAGAAAATGGTTGATTTCATGAATTTCCAAAATGTGCAGTTGAAATAAACTGTTTATTTCTTCCTGAATTTATGTTACATGACAAGATGGGAGAAAGAGCCACATTAGAGCCTCAGATAATTATGTATTTGGTGAAAGAAGATTTCACCAGAGATGAAGTGCCATGAACTTCAATCAACAACTCATTCCTTGAAGTAGACAGCCAAATGGAGAAACTGTCACACTAGTTTAACTCAACAAACCTATTTTGTAGAAGATGTGCTGGAGTCTCACAGTCCAAAGGGGACTACTGTGAGGAAAGGGACTTCCTTCAAATAATTATTACTTTGTTAAGAAAGGAAAAGTGTAACTGGCCAAATACTTTATGTGCTACCTTGGGACAAAAATTAAAAACTGGTTGAATTTTTTTGGAGAGGGCATCACTGCCTCTGGTGGTTGTGGGCACTACCCAGTGCCGCTCCTGAGAGCCACAACTGGATTTGAACCACCAAGTTTGTGGGCTGCAGTCCTACACTCAACAACTTACACCACCAGGGCTCAGTCCCCAAACTGGTTGAATTTATCAATATGTGTACCTTAAATAACATGGGAGGTAAATGCATTAAGAGAGTCGAAACCAAGCTTATGCCCAATGGCAGCAGACTTCCATAGGGTTTTTGAGACTTCAGCTCTTCATGGGAGCAGATATTCTCATTTCTCTCCCACACAGAATCTGGTGGATCTGATGACTGACCTTGTCTTATGCACCAGACAGTGCCACCAGAGAGCCTAGTCACTAACTATTCAGAAAATCATATTTAAAGATAAGTACTCTTTGACTACTTTATTGATCCAAACATCATTTATTTTATTTCTTCAGTATTGCCCCCAAACCCTGCCACTGAATTGATTCCACTTCATAGCAACCCTTTAGGGATTCAGAGACTACAATTTTTATGAAAAAAGACAGCTTCATTTTTCTTTCGTTTCAGCGTGTATCTCAATGGATATTGTTTAAAGGAAAAGGGTTTTAAAAAAGAATAAAGATACTTCATATTTGTGACTTTCTGTCATGTGGCAGTCACTGTGTTAGGGTCTTATCTCCTATATTAGTTTACCCAATTTCCCACGACCTTCTGACGAAGAGGTCCTAGGTCTCCTTTTTTTTTCAGGAGACAAGAGCTGAGGTTAATGGAGTTTGAGAACCTTAGCCAATGGAAAAACTGATACTGACATTCTAAAGAAACCATGGCATCAGGGCAGTGCTGACTCAAAAATACTGTGGGACAGAGTCAAACTGCCGCATAGAGTCTCCAAGGCGATCATATTTGTTTCATGGAAATAGGCTGCCACATTTTCTCCTGCTGAGTGGCTTCCGGGTTCAAACTCCTAGCTTTTTAAAAATCATTTTATTGAGGACTCTTGAAGCTCTTATTACCATCCATCCACCCATCTATCCATCATCCATCCATCAATTGTATCAAGCACATTTCTCCAGATGTTGCCTTCATCATCTTCAAAATATTTTTCTTTTTACTTGAACCCTTGATTTTCTTTATTTTCCCCTCCCTCCCCCAACCCTTTACTCGTGAATCCTTGATCATTTATACATTTTTTTTTCATATCTTCCACTGGCTGATGCCTCCCTTCCACTTTTCTGTAGTCCGTGCCCTGGGAGGAGGTTATACATAAATCATGCGATCAGTTCTCCCTTCCTCCCCCAAACTTGCCCTCCTAGTATTGCTACTCTCATTACTGGTCCTAAGGGATTTATCTGTCCGGGATTCCCTGTGTTTCTATCTTTGTTTTGTACGACTGCACATGCTCTGGTCTACCTGGATTTGTAAGGTAAAATTGGGGTCATGTGAGTCAGGGAGTGGGTGGGGGTGGGGGAAGCATTAAAGAATTAGAGGAAAGTTATATGTTTCATTGGTGCTACAATGCACCCTGACCCATCTCTTCCTTGTTACCCTTTTGTAAGGGGATGTCCCAAAGTCCACCTGTAGACAAACATCTAACTTTTAATTTAGCAGCCAAGAGTTTAACCAACAGAATTCCTGTTATTCTAACACTAGGCATTACATGTCTCTTTAATTTATCTACACAGCTCTTCAAGGACCAAGACTTGAAGAAAAAGAAAAAAAATCCCTTTCCAGAAAATGCTAATGAGGTAGTTGGTTATAAATAAAAGAAGTCATGTTGCTTTATGTACTTAAGCATAAATGCTGTGACAATAGTTGCAAGCTGTACAGATAGCATTTTATACATATATATGCATGTGTATTTGTATTAGGAGCCTTGGTTACACTGTGGCTTAGGCTTTAGGCTGCTCTGAAGGAGCCACGAGATGGCTAGCTGGAGCCAGGATATCTGCTGTAGTAAAGAGTTCCAGTCTCAGAAACCCTACATAGGGTTGCTGTGAGTAAAAATGTCCATATTTTATGTGTGTGTATACACCTATACATACACACAAAAATATGACACACATTATGGATTCACTGTCAAATCTTTTGTGATTCATAGTGATCCTTTAAAAGTTTTCTGAAACTGTAAATTGTTAATGATACCAAACTGCCTCATCTTTCTCCCCCTGAGCATCTGGTGAATCTGAACCCTTGATCTTGTGTTTAGAAGTCTGGTATTTATCTAGCAGTGCCACCAGGGCTTTTTATATTAATGAAGACTAATGAATAAGTTCTAGAGATGTTAAAATCTCATGGTCTTTGAAATAAATTATTAGCATCTGATTTTAAAATTTAATAAAAAAGGTCATGGGCATTAGTTTCAAAAGAAAAGGAAAGGCTCTGCTCAATATTGTTAGCACACCTAATAAAAGATAAGAGAACATTCACAATAAATGCGGATGTCATTTTTTTCACGTCTGTAGTTAATAAATCTAACCCATGTAACACTAGGGTTGATAGGCCTCTGGAGGATTATATTTTCATGTCCTGCTAGGAAAAATGTAAATTGTGATACTCTCCTAAAAATGAGGAAAAAGGACAATTTATCATTTGTTATATTTCACAACAGCCTTTGATGTACTTATACTCTCTTTTCCAAGCAACTCTACTTCTGTTTACTTTGAGGTACAAATGCAGTCAGTATTTTGGCTATCAGTATGCTTGTCACAGAGTTGGTTTCAAGGTGATAAAAGCAAATTGGCCTGCGTCTATGTGAATCTCAACATGTGTCAGAGTCATGGACTTGAGTTGGACTAGTCTGCAATGCATTCTTGATATAAGGTTTCTTTATAGAAAGTGTTCTCTTATAGAAAGTAAAATTAAAGTGTAAGAAACTGGAAAATACCCAAATAAAAACAACCCAACAAATATATAGTGCTTTTAAAGATGAAATTAGATGTTTGCTGACATACAATAAAACAATGGAGTACATTGTTTTATTGATTAAGTGATATTCTTAAGAAATACTTCAGAAACTACAAAAATACACTTTAGGTGAAAACGTGTTAATGGTATGCATCTTCTGATGCATATATATATGTATTTATATGTATAATGTATGTATAGGTATGTATCATTGAAAAGCATCATGCTTGGTAAAGTAGAAGGGCAGCAAAAAGCAGGAAGTCATCATAATATAATTGGCACAATGGTTGCCAGCAGTAGTTCAAACATAAGAAAAATGGTGAGATTGGCGCACAACTGAGAATTGCACATGGACTCTCTGAGACCTGGAAAGATCCCATATAGGATAATTATATCCACACAGACAAAAGAAAATGCCAGAAATTAAAGGCATCAAAATGTAAGCCATAATTTCTCTCTGTCATTAGAGTTTCATAATTACCTTGTTCACATTGCATACTTTTCTTCACTTTTCCCAGCTCTAAATTAAAGATGACAAAGAACTTATGTACATAGTATATATTATATAGATTTTATTTAAAAGAATGCTTATATACCTTCAAGAATATAAGTATACATGGACATAAAAAGTGAATGAGAAGAGAATCAAGAACATAGACCAAACTAAGGAAAATGAAAATGAAGTTTAAAACTTAATCTTGAACACCTAAAAAACTATATAAGATACATAAATCACAATGCATTCTAAATAAAGAGAACAGAGTGTACAAAGACAGTGTATTACAATGGATGCATGGAAGACTGATCACCCGTGAAGAAGACAGAAAGACTGTCTGAAATTTTATAAGGTACTATGACTATTGTAAGTGAAATCTCTTTAAAGAATTGAATGACAGGCCAAGAATTCTCAGCCTAGCAGAACTCAAGGGATGAGCAACAAAGGAAAGCACACACTCCCTTATCAATTCATTCATTCGGTCCCTTTGGGAGAGGGGGTTAAGCACTCAGCTCCCAACCAAAGAAATCTGTGATGTGAACCTGCCAATTGTTCCACTGGAGAAATATGTAGCAGCCTGCTTCCATGAAAATTTCTTGTTGGGGATCTTCTGGAGAAATGTCCCTGTGTTCTACAGATGACTAAAAGTCATGATGACTAAAAGCAGGTTTTTTACTGTGCATCAGGCCTTGCTTGATATGCTAGGGATCAGAAACACATTTAATCAACACAATCTCTAAATTTGGGTGATGTTCAATCTAGAACAGAAATAATCTCATAAATTTTATTGTAACATTAATTTTCTGAGTTTTAATCAAAACCCAGAATGCTGATATTATCTCTGGTCTAATTGTAGAAAAATTACCTAAATCTAGGCTCATTGTTAAAGAGCTTAAGTAGAAAGAATTTCTGCTTCCATCATGAAATAAAGTGACAAGCACAGACCATTGACACCCAACTGCTCTTATGTCTCCTCTTGCTGATGGCCCCGCACAGAGACTCAATTGGACAGAGCAGAATGGCAACACAGGGCTTCCTAAGCTGAACCTTTTGTAGGAGAAAGCTGCTAGGTGTTTCCTACCTTAGAGTTAATAGAGAATTGAATTGCTTAGCTTTCTGGTTACCAGGTGAGCATCTAAGTTCTTCTCACCAAGGTTCTTCTCACTTATTTTTTTTAAAGTTATTAAATGGATTCAGACTTGTAGTGAACCTAAAAGATAGTGTGTGATTCCTCATTATGGTTTCTAAGACTGTAGATGTGCTTTTAATCATTTTATTAGGAGTCCATGCAACAATCTCTACATCCATTCATTGTATGCCAGGCACGTGCTTTGCCATCATCATTCTCAAAATATTTCCTTTCTACTTAAGCCCTTGGTATTAGCTCCTCAATATTCCCCTCCCTCACTGCTTGCCCCTCCCTCATGAATCCTTGATATGCTATAAATTATTATTTTGCCATATCATACACTATCTAATGTCTCCCTATACCCATTCCCTGTTGTCCAATCTTCAGGGAGGAGGTTATATGTAGATCCTTATAATTGATTTCCCCTTTCTACCCCACCTTCCCTCCACCCTCCCAGTATCACCACTCTTACCATTGATCCTAAAGGGATAATCTGTCCTGGATTTGCTATGTTCCCAGTTCCTCTCTGTACAGTGTGAATTTTCTGATCTACCTGGATTTGTAAAGTAGAATTGGGATCCTGATTGTTTGGGGGAGGAAACCTTCAAGAACTAGAGGAAAGTTGCATGTTGCATCCTTGCTACACTGTACCCTGACTGGTTCATCTCCTCCCTGTGACCCTTCTGTAAGGGGATGTTCCTTTACCTACAAATGGGTTTTTGGTCCCCAACCTGTACCTCTTTCATTTATCATGATATAATTTTTAGTTCTTGTTGCCTGATACCTGATCCCTTTGAAAACTTGTGGTCATACAGGCAAATATGCTGCTTCCATGTGGGCTTTGTTGTTTCTGAGCTGGATGGCCACTTATTTACCTTCTATCCATTAAGATCCCAGATGCTATCTCTTTTGATAGCATGGCACCAGCAGCTTTCTTCACCACTTTTGCTCATGCACACGTTTGTCTTCAGTAATCATATTAGGAAGGTGGACATGCAATTATATGATTTTTTTTGTTCTTTGATGTCTGATAACTCATCCCTTTGACACCTCATGGTCACACAGCTTGTGTGCTTCTTCCATGCTGCTTCTGAGCTAGATGGTCACTTGTTTACTTTCAAGCTTTTAAGGCCCCAGACATGATATTTTTTGATAGCCGAACGCCATCAGCTTTCTTCACCACTTTTGCTTATGCACACATTTGTCTTCAGTGATAGTGTCAGGAAGGTGAGCATCATGAAATGAAAATTTAATAGAATAAAGTTTTCTTGCATTGAGGAAGTATTTGAGTGGAGGACCATTTTCATCTTCTGCTTTAAAACCTATAAATATATGCTCATAGATCTATTCCCCCATCAACATATGTAAATATATTTACCTTTGTATATGTCTGTATTTAGACCTCTATAAATACCCTTGCCTCCCAGTTGTTTCCTCCATTCCCCTTTACTTCCCACTTGCCCAACTATCATGCACAACCTTCATTTGGGTTTCAGTAATTTCTCTATGCTGCATTACTCTTGC
The DNA here is from genome assembly GCA_004026705.1 of Nesogale talazaci. Classification (NCBI taxonomy): domain Eukaryota; kingdom Metazoa; phylum Chordata; class Mammalia; order Afrosoricida; family Tenrecidae; genus Nesogale; species Nesogale talazaci. The sequence continues at coordinate 39,425 of PVJH01005859.1, forward strand.
TCAAGACATATCAGACATCTCACAACCACCTTGCCTCTTTTTTTGGACCACTTGATGTTCCCTTGTCTCTGGGTTGGTCAACACCATCTGCTTTCCCCCATATCTCTCTCTCTCACGTCCCCCCTCTCTCATGTACCATCATTCCCATTGTTTTTCCTCAAGACTGTTCATCCAGCTTATCTTATCTAGATAGACTTGCAGAGATAATAGTATGCCTCCCTTGAAGCAAGGAACTTCAGGATGAAGGGACCAAAGAACACAAAACAATGACAGCAAGAACAAAAAAACCCAATGCCCAGAAAAATTATATACATACATAATATAGTAACAAAAGCAAAACCTGTAAATAGATCTAAGTCTGTTTGTTGACCTTTAGGAGTGTCCTCCACTTGAGTCAAATGGGGTGCCACACCCTAGGCCCAAAGTCTATCCTTGGCACTCCCTGGGGAACTCCATGCTCTGCTACCCCTACTGCTCTACTGTATGCCCTTAGTGTTTTGCCTCAGTGTAGTGGGGTCAGACCAGGTGCAACCCCTATCTTGTGTCCCCAGTGTTATCCCCATAGGACCTCGGTCAGCAAGGGACATCCTGTTTCATCGTGGGGCTGGCCATATTGTCCTCTCTGTGCCTTGACTGTTCTGAGTGGAGATATTGTCCTCAAAACTTGGCGGACTGTCAATTTTTAAGGGAGATTCCAATAGCAGAGAAGTTAGCACTTTCCAATTGCCAGCCTTTGGAGTGCTACTAAACAATTGTGCAGCCAGGTCTCTTTCCTCACCTTATATTTTCTTCACTATATCTTCCTCTATGCCTCTTGGATATGGTCTACTTTTCTCAGTCTTCCAACCACACCACAACTTTCCAATCTGAGTTGTTTTCCCCCTACCTTCACCTATCAAAGCTGTACCCATTTTTTAAAAGTCATAGGAAATGTCAATTACCTAGATCACTCACTGAAGAATAATCCCTCACTTTCCTATCCTCCTCAGACATTTATCTTATAGTTCATATTTGATTTTCTCCTGAGGACGCTGTTAACCTCTGAATTCACAAATATTCTTGAAGCATAATTTCTTGCATACAGTGCTGTGGAGAAGAAATAAAATAGTAAGTTGACACATAAGACACTTAATGATTCAATAAACATAACATTAAAGTAATTTATAAAATGATTATAGGGCTGAGCCCCTGTGGCGTAAGTGGTTGAGTGCGGGATTGTGGCCCACGGGCTTGGGGGTTCAAATCCAGTGGCGGCTCTCAGGAGCAGCACTGGGTAGGGCCCACAACCACCAGAGGCAGTGATGCCACCCAAAAAAGAAAAAATGATTAAAATAAATTCTAGCTGGACCACTGAGTCAGTTTCATGAACTGACTCAATCATTTACTTACTCATTCAGATTCTTCATATAAGGCATTGATTTTCAAACTGTGAGTTACAAGCTATTACTGGGTCAAAGGGTCAATTCATGGGTCACAGCATTTAAAAAAATAGAATAGACAGTGATGCCATCCCAAAAAAATAGAATAGAAAATTAGGAAGATATATGCATATGACCTATAGTAACATAATAAAACTTTATTCCATTTATGTTTGTGTGTGTTTATTAGGTTGTGATAAATTAAAGTGATTTCTTTCGTAGGTCATGGATTAAAAAAAAAGTCTGAATACCATTTATCTCAAGTGTGTATTATATTTGTGTCTCATATTTAAACTCACAAAGGACTGTTACATGCTCCTTAAATTATCTGTAATTTCTATGTTCTATAAAGAACTATCGCTGGGCCCCAGTGGCATAGTGGTTGAGTGCGGGACTGCAGCCCACAGGGTTGGTAGTTCAAACCCAGCAGCAGCTCTCCAGCAGAGAGGGTGAGCCTCCTACTCCCACCAGGGGTCAGTGATGCCCACATATGAAAATAAAAGAATTATCACTTTGTTGAGTTGTTCTACTTTCTCCTCAGTCTTCACAGACACCGCAGTTGGATTTCTTTTCAGTCTATGTGTAAAATTTTTAATCATTTCATGTGGATTATGAACATCATGGAGTACTGATCAGATAATAGATTCAAAGATATCAGCTCTGCTCCCCACTACATCAGTGATCTGCTGCTTTTTGCATGTCAACTTTGTAACATGAACAACTCAGATTCATGTGTAAGTAAAATAATGCATTCCCCTGGGTTGTGGATCTGTAATTCTTAGGAATAGGTGCAAACACAACCACTGAATTTGCAAAGATGTCTTATGGGAGTTGTCAAATTAAACTCATAACATGGTTATATGGGCAGGCAAATTAAGCAATCTGGGCAAGAGACTGGGATTTTGTATTTAAATTCTGAAACAAGACCAACACTGTCTCAAAATGACAACTCTATGATTTTAAATTTTGAAAAGTAGATCCGTAGGCAATTTTTTTCATGGTATCTCTTGGGTTTGAACCACCCACTTTATCATTAGTTGTCTAATTATTTATACCTTCAGGAACACTGAATGTTATTGTTTGCTAATGTGCCATTGAGCCAGTTTCAACTCATAGCAACCCTTGTAAAACAGAATGAAACATTGACCAACCTATTATCATCTTTACAATTGTCATGTTTGACCCCGTTGTTTCATCCACTTGGTCAATCCATCTCATTGAGAGTCTTCCTCTTTTCATTGACCAAGTGTGATGTCTTTTTCAAGAGACAGATCTCTTCTGGAAATGTTTCTGCAGTATGTGAGACAAAGTTTCATAATCCTTGCTTCAAAGAAGCATTCTTTCCATGTTCTCCCACGCCACATTAATACATATGCTTATCTGGCAGTTCATGGTACTTTAAACATTGCTCTTTTTTCGTGACTTCCAAAGGCTCACAGTCTTGATAATTCCTACGAAGCAGTTCAATTCTGCACACAAGAGTTCACCATGAGTCAGGATTGACTCCAGCACATAAACAAAAACCAAAAGGGAATCTATATAAGTTCAACATCTACTCAATGGCAGTGAGTTTTGTGTCTTGGTGTTTGGGGCTTATTCCAAAAGTGAACATGCCCATTGAACATGTTAACTGAAATACAAGAAGTTGTAACGCATCTAGAAGTGCCTCAAATGAAAGACCGGACAATAGACATCAGCTCCAATCCCCACAAATCACAGTTCTTTTATAACAAACAGGGACTCTGCTTCTTCAGGTGTGGGTAGAAATCTGGTCCATGGATAGTGCAATCCATTAAGCATTTGGCTACTACCTTAAAATTTGGTAATTCAAGCTCACTCATATCAAAGAAGAGAAGCTGCTAGCTCCCTCTGAAAGTTCTCAAAATGAAATCCTTACACAGAAGTTCTTTTATGAACACATGAGGTCACATTTACTCAGAATCTACTCCAAGAGCAACTTGTTGCAATACCCTCTGTTTACTTAATCTCTTCCTTAATCAGAGTCTCTTCTCTAATACTCCAACTCCCTTTATCAGTTAAACATAAAGTTAACCTTTCTAAAACCCCTCTCTCTGCCGGTCATTCTCCAGAGTACATGGTATTTGCAACCAGTCAGCTAATCATGAAACTCACATGTATGAAGACTCCACTGAGGATTGATAAGTATTTTATCTTGGAGTAATGTCTGCCAGAGTACACAGAAGATAAGCAGAAGCACCATTTCACCAAATCTGGAGGGGTTTTTTTGAAAAAAAAGAGAGAAAAAGATGAAGAAACAGGAGAATTACTCAAAAAAGAACTAATCATCCTGAAGAAATTGGCACAGTGTCCAAGTACTTAATTACTGCAAGTAAGCATCTTCTTTAGTGGGAAAATGCGCTCCAGTACATTTGGAAAATGGAATAGAAATTGGTTAGCTTCATCTGACCAAACACTAGATAAAAATGTAAAAACAGCTAAGAAACTAGCTGTCTAAAGTCCTTTGTCATTTTAGGTCTTTTATTTCTTTTTCAATGAGCTGGAGTTTCTTCTTATTTCAGGAGTAACTAGGAAAAGAGTAAAAAAGAAAGTCTATATTTATTTTAGTCCTATTTCTTGCATGTGTTCATCCTCTATCCCTTCAATCCTAGACAGAGTAATGAAATCCCATTGTTGCTCCCCCTTGTGGTGGAGAAACCCACAAACAAAACCCATTTCCCTGAAGCAGAATCCAATGCACGAGGACCCCAATTGCTTCTGCTCTTGTACTTAGCTGTAATCTTTACATCAGAAACTAAAAATAGCATTCTTCTCTAGAGATATTGGGTGGATTTGAACTACCAGCCATTAGGATAGTAATTATTTAAAAAAAAAATCATGAACCTGTCATCTTTATTCCTTGGGCTATAGAAAGGGTTTCTGAGAAGGACAGTATACATGAAAGGCTACATTATGCCTGTAAGGCACCAGGAGGAAGAGTCTTTTCATTCGTCAGTGTAAGACATGAAAAGAAAATAATTTAAATATTATCAAGGGTTCATGAGGGAAGGAGGGGGAAGAGTGAAGAGAAAATGAAAAGCTGATACTAGGACTCAAATAGAAAATGTTTTGAAAATGAAGATGGCAATAAATGTGCCAATGTGTTTTGCACAAGGATTGGATGGATGGATGGATGGATGGATGGATGCATGGATGAATGGATGCATGGATGGATAGTGTTGAGTTGTACAAGCCCCCCCCCAAAAAAAATGATTAATAATAAAAAAGAAATCTTTCAAAGCCAGCTCACCAGTTACATGTGACTTCCTAATGAAAAATGAGACCTGTTTTCGATATTTTATTAACTGCCTCACAGGAGTCTTTACTGGTGATGTGTGACATAGAAGGAATTTGCATATTCAATCATCTAAAAAGGTGAGGCAAGTAAGAGTTTTAGTGTAAATGTGAACCTTTTTGCCCTGGGCATGTATGGGTTAAGAGTTAGAAACCACCATTTTTGGGAGAAAAATTGCACTTTCTACTCCCAGAAACTCATTATGACTCAGCATTAACTTGATGGAAAGGAGAGTTTTGTTTTTGTTTTTAGTATACCATTTTATTGCTCAAAATATAACATACCGTTATGAGGAAGCATCCATAGCTTAGTAAATAAATGCATAGAGACTGGAAACATTCTTCAAGTAAAAAGAGTTCCAGCAGGAAACATCATATTAAACCATCTCAGGAAATAGGTGGGAACAACTTGAGGTTTAAACAATTAAAATTTATGGATGGGCTAGCTTTGGATTGTGGACATGGTTTAGGAAAACAATTAGAGATATAAAGCAGACTGGAGGGACAACAGTGAAAATACATGATTGTCTTTAGGGTTTAAGGTTGAAGGTGTGGAAAAGATGTTACCAGATCCAGAAACACTGGCAAGGAATATGGATGGTCACAGTTCATACTAGAACCACACCAAAACAGCAAGGGCAGAGAAGCATCAATTCTACACCTTTGCCATCCTCCTACTCTCAGATTTACAGTTAATGTCTCTCTTTTATCAGACCCAGGCAGAAACAAAATGGCAAAAGTGGTTGGTAATAGAGAACATAGGTTCGAGCCTTCCTGGTACAAAGGGACAAGATATATTTGGTGGGGTAAGGTTAAAAATAACCAGCAACACCATTAAGTTTTCTTTCTTTTTTTGTGAAATCAGTTTTGTTTTTTTTTAATTATGTCAATTGGGAGTCAAGGCATGTATCATTTCATAGTCTTATCATATCAAGAGGAATTGTTTAACTGCTATCATAATCTGCTGTCAAACATTCTTTTCCTTGATGCACTCCTTGACATGGCTCCCTTTATGCCCATCCCCTCCAACCATTTTGCATCCCCTTCTCCCTCAACACCCTTATTTTACTTGCTGACCCTGTAGGCTCATCAACCAATGGTTTCATGTACTGAAACACAGAAAAACTTATAACACAGCCTTAAGAGAGTGAGCCCCCAATGACTTAGCACTTCTATGATAAACCCTAATTTGAACTATCAAAACAAAACAAAATTACAGAAAACATTGAACACCAAATCAAGTGCAGTGTGCCTCTAGGCAGGGGGGAGGGGGAAGGGAGGGTGGGATCAACTGACAAGGTTTTACCTGTTCAGATCAGGTATATCCTTTCATTTTCTGTACTAAATTCTCTAAGGCACATTGTTTGGTAACCATCTTTTTGCCTCTAATCCCTCAATTACGTGAAGGAGATTACCAGAGGTTTTTTTTCCTATGTGGTTGACACAAATGTACCTTGGGCTTGAAGTGTTATTCATAGTCTTCTGAAAACTGAATTCTTACAATTTAGGTTCTGATACTAAATCTGTCCTTCAGCTTCAGATTATGTGATTTATAAGACTTTGGTGGCTGATGATGGTGTGCTTTTTCCATGTGGATTTAGTTGATATCTCATTTAGATGGCTGGTTGTTTGGACACAAACCTTTAAGATCCCAGACTACTATTTTATCTGATAGTGGGGCGCTATCTAATTTCTTTGCCACATTTTGCAATAGCACCCATATCTTCTGTGTTCCCTTCCTGAGGGCATGTATCAAGCATGGCCATCATGAAGGAACTAATTATTCTTAAATTGGAACAAGGATGTAGTGCAAGTCCAAAGTCCATTCCTAGAACTATGCTTTTGGATTTTGTGTTTTTTTTAATCTGCCTTAGGCTATCTTTTAAAATCTCCTTATTAATCTATGGTAGAGAATCTTATCAATCACCCCCCCCCCCCTGGGGCATACTGCTCTTTTAACAGTGGCTTTGATTGGCCCCACTCCCTTCCCAAAACTATTTTTAAGTTTTTATTTTATTGAGGCCTTTTATAGCTCTTATCACTATCCATACATATATCCATTGAATCAAGCTTATATTGCCATCATCCTTTTCAAAAAAAAATTCTTTCACTTGAGCCCTTGGTATCAGCTCCTCTTTTTTTTTTTAAAGTCCTCTTGAGAGAGGGATATTGGGCCAATGTTGACTACTATCACAATATCTGAATTGTTCACTTGTAACAATCATTCCTTTCATGGCTGAATGCTATTTACACAAACAATGGTGTATATTGTCAGGGAAATTTACAATAATAATCATTGAGAATGTCAGTCACAGGTTTACTAGAATAATATATGTATTTTAATACAGTACATAGAACATTGATGTAGAAAGACCTTATTTGTCCCCTATCAATAGTTCACCAATCTTGATACAGCTGTCCTGTGCTTCCTCAGACACCATGTATTTTCTGACTTAAGTCCTCAGGTTACAATTGTGTCCAAGGAACAGTCCAGTTCACCCAGTGGAGTTACCAACCACATGGTATCTCACTGATTTAGCCTCTGGAGCAAGCTCTGTGCCTTGAAGATCTAGGATTCAGGGTCCCAGCATTTCCAGATTGTCCCAGAAGCCAAGGTCAAAGTGCAGAGACGTAAAGACACTCCCCTCTCTACGCTCCCACAGAGCATTTCAGTCATTCTAGGCCACAACTGAAGGTTGGTCCTTCCTCATTTCCTACCAACACACATGCATTTGTGTTCCCTGGTCTTGTTTGCTCCCTTTCCCCTCTTCAGACTTGTTTTGCCATTCAGTATCCCTTCCCTATCTCTCCTATTGGGTTTTCTCCCTGTCTAGAGGGACCTCATCATAGATTTATCTAGCAGCCTCTGTAGAAAACTCAAGAGACTGTATCCCCTTTCCCTCACTTGACTACTTTATCCCAGTTGAAATGAGATGTTCTTGGGCAAAGTGACCTTCAAAATATTTACCTAGGGTGGATGATATATGGTTCATTGGCACTCTACTGTCTTTCTGGAGCCCTGGTCAGCAGACCGGATGCCCTACAAGCCTGAACTTTTGCTTGTCCTACTTTTTCCGACATCAGTGAACTCATAGAGTAATTATCCTTTTGTTATTGACTAACTTCACTCATCATAATGTCTTCCAGAACCCTCCACATCTTGAGATGTTTCATTGACTTTTTTACAGCTGTGTAGTAGTCTATTGCATGTATAAACCAGAGTTTTTTTTATTCCAATCTTCTACTGCTGGGAACTTAAGCAGTTTCCAATGTGTTGCTATTGTGAACTGTGCTAAAATGTACATGGGGGAGCACATGTTCATTCATGATCTCTTTCTTATTTGGGGGGGGGGTCTATGCTCAGTAATGGTATTGCTGGGACATATGGCATTTCAATCGCCATCTATTTTAGGAATCTCCATATTGCCTTTCAAGTTGACTATATATATTTATAAGCCCAAGAGCAATAGATAAGCTGTTCAATCTCACCATATCCTCTCCAGCAGTTTTTGTTTTCAGTTTTGTTTTGTTTGTAAATTGAGCTACTGTTTTGAGTGTAAAATGGTATCTCATCTAGATGGCTAGTGAATGGAAGCTTTTCCTAATGTATTTATTAGCTGTTCTCATGTCTTCTCTTTTGAATCATCTGCTCAGGACCTTTGTCCACCTTCTCAGAGGTTACTTTTTGGGTTTCTTTGTGTGTGTGTGTGTGTGTGTGTGTGTGTGACAGACTTGCAATATACTGTAGATTTTAGTAATTAGTCCTTTGTCTCAGTTTGTCACTAATAAATATCTTTTCTCAATCTGTATGTTCTCTTTTTACTCCTTTTATGAAGTCTTTTGACATATGCAAGTGTTTTACTTTTAATAGGTCCCACTCATCTATTTTGTCTTTAGCTGTGTTCTTTCTTTGTTATCTCTGATAACCAGTGCATTCCCTGCCTTAGGGCACAGATTTGTCCCATTTTTTTCATTGTTATCCTGGGGTTTTACATTTAGGTCTTTGATCTACCTTGAGTTTGTTTTTGTACATGGGGTGAGATATGGATCTTGTTTCATTCTTCTGCAGGTGGGATATCCAGTTTATCCAGCATGATTTATTGAAAAGGGCATCTGATACCCATTTAATGCTTATAGCACCTTAGTAAAAATCAGTTGTCTGTATATGGATGTTTTCATTTCTAGGTTTCTGTGCCTATCAATTGGTCTATGTATCTATCATTACAACAACCAGGTGCGTTGACTATAGTGGTTGCATAGCAAGTTTTGAGGTCAGATAGTGCAAGACCACATCTGATAGTTTTGTTTGTGAGGAGTTCTTTGCCTACTCTGGGATTCTGCCCTCTCCATAAGGAGTTGGTAATTAGCTTTTCCATTTCTTTAAAGAACGATACTGGAATTTGTATTAGAATTGCATTGAATTTGTTGATTGTTTTAGGCAGTATTGACATTTTAGAATATTGAATCTTCATAAACAAGGGGCATTCTTTCGTTCGTGTAGACTCCTTTTGGTTTCTTGTAGTAGTTTTGTAGTATTCTTTGTATGGGTCTTTTGTGAGGTTTTTTGGTTAGGGTTTTATTCCTTTTATGAAGTCTTTTGATGTATGTAAGTATGTTCTTATTTCCTAGGTATTTCAGCTTTTATGGGGCCATTGTGAATAGTATTGCTTTATTGATGTCATTTTCTGTATTCCTATCTCAGGTGTATTGGAATCCAATTGATTTCTGCTTGCCAATCTTGTATCCTGCTACTCTACTAAACTCCTCTATTGTTTCCAGAAATTCTACTGTGGAAATCTTAGGATCCTCAATATATAAAATCATATTGTCTGCGAAAAATGAAAGTTTCACACTTTCTTTGCCTGATTATACTTCCTTGAGAGCCTGCCATTTACTTATGGTACTGCCAAGGACTTTGTGTTAGTATGGGTAGACTAGAGAAACAAATTCGTAAGCACTCATATGGATTTAAGGAGAAGGTTTATATACAAAGGGAATGGGACATTGAGAAAGCATCCTAACCCAGTCATGTCCAAGTTTATAAGTTCAATATTAGCCCATATATCCAATGCCAATCCATTGGTCTTCTTTAGACTCATGAAGCACATGCAATGATGCCAGGACAATCACAGGCCAGCGGGTGCAGAATCTTGTGCACACCCCTAGCTCATGTCCTTCCTGTCATGCTTATGCCTATTATACAATCTCTTCCTATGATGGCTGTGGTTGCCCGTAATCACACCCCTATGTATACATGGGTCTTAGCCAGAAATAAAGGAGAGACTCCTTCTGTCTTTTCTGCCTGCACTGTGATTGAACCTGGCTGGTGAGATCATGGCCATCCAGGAGGTGAGCATGTTACCATGAAATGTGTGTAACTCCTTCATTTTACTCTCCTATCTCTATTATTTTCTATGACTTTAAACTTTATATATTTTTTGATTTTACAATTGCACTTACCGAATCCATGATTCATTGTGGGAGCTGGTTATCCACACAATTGAGCTTCAATTTTAGGTATTAACTCAACAATTTTACTAATTTGGGTAATTGTTTGTGTTCCTGTACATAAGTCTATTTCTTCAAGCTTTAAATATATAGCAAGGTTTACAATTGAGTTTTTCAGAGATCCATCTGGGTTGCAGGGCATTTCTCCTGAAGATGCATATTACCTGGTAATAGAATTCAAGAGTTAAAGACCCCTAGACCACAGAAGCACATTCCATCAGCCTGGTAAGTGACTCTCTTGTTTCCTGTTGCTTGAATGGGCAGCCAGATTCATGAAAGCACATTATGCCCTTCCCTGTGGCAGAGGTATGCTACTAAAAAAAGAAAGAGAGAGAGAGAGCAAGACTGACATGAAAAATGAAAGGTATTTAAGCAAGCAGGACCACTGTTGCGCTTTCTGAAAGATAGATGATTGCAGTGAACATGATGTCTGAAACTGCAGCTTGCCCAAATTAAAGTGGAACGTAAAAATCGGGAGGAAAGGAATCTAATTTCCATTTAAAGTTGATATCAGTGGTAGTTGTACAATATCCTTTGTCACACCTTCAGGTGATAGACTTGCAGTGTTGCAAAGCTGTGGTAATTCAAAGGTAGCCAGGGGCAAGAGAAATATAAAACTCACATATGCCAAAGTAGATCTGAGTGGAGAGTTGGCCAGAGAAACCTAGCAAGGGAAACAGCAGGATGCAGTTTTGAAGATGCAATCAATTGCAATTAATGACACCTGCTTAAGTAATAGCCCATATAGAAGGAAGGGACATTTTCATGTGAAACTAAATAGTCACTGTTCAGTCTTTTAGTGACTGTCATGAAGCCAGGCAAATCAATTTGTCATTTATATTTTAAAAGAAAAATCAGGTTCTATTTGGGTTCTCTTGAGAGAAATTATCTTGTTTCCATTACCTGAGGTAACCATGGAAGTTTCTATGAAAAAGCATGTAAATTTATTTCTGTGGTTGCTGTGGACAGCGATTTTATTTCTGGGAGTTAGAAAGAAAACTGGATCAGAAGTAAAGAGATCAAGTAGTATACAAGCTGTGATTAAAAACTGGGCATGAAACTCCAGGCACTGAATATAAAAACTTTGTCTTGGTAAATTACTGCAAACTGCTCAAATGACTGAACTCTTAGCTACTGGGCACATAGCTGACTGTTTGGACCCCCCTACGCACACCTAAGAAGACAAGCCTGATTCTACTTCCAACGTCACAGCCTTGAAACCCCGGAGAGTAGTTCTACTCTGTAAACATGGGATCACCATGAGTTGAAGTGGATTCCAAGACAACTAACCACCCAGCCAGGATAAGTTTTATTCAACAAGAGGTGCAAAGGACAATTCATATCAGACTTCTTAGGAGAGGAATCATCATCTCTGTTAAACAATTTAGCATGTTGCTTCAGTTTTTCATTTTCTCATTTACCCATTCCTATTCTAACTATTCTTGATTCTGCTTTCCTGCTAAGCATTCCTGACTACATTTCCTTACCTCACACCCATTTATTTTATTTTCGCAATTTTATTGATGTGCAACTGCATGAAACCCATATGATCTCAGGAACACTCAGTTCTAATTGTCTACAAAATGTAGATAATTATAATATATGGCTGCTGAAGTGCCATTCAATAAAGTGATATAAATCATCAGAGAAAAAAATATATTGGATTTTATCCAAATTAGAAATCTTATCTTTGAAAAATCCAGTAAGAATAAAAGAGTCAAGATCAAGATTAGTAAAAAATCTGCAGGACACATTTACCAGACATTTTGTTTGTACTCAACTTGTAAAGTACTTTTATACCTCAACAAAAAGACCAATAGAATAAAAAATTGACAGAAGATTTGAACAGACATTGCACAAAAGAAGTTCTAAAAAATGACTAATTGATTGTGATAAGAACTGTAAAAGTCCCCAATAAAACATGCTTTTATAAAAAAAGAGAGAAAAGCCAATCATTATCTGAAAATAAATTTAGTATCATTAGTCATCAAGAGTTCACATTAAAATCATAACCTTACTGTAATTCTAGCCTATAATTTAAAAGATAGAAACTAGTTAATGTATATTAAGAGATGGAACAAATGGAGCTCTGGTATACCACTAATAGGAATCTAAAATAGGAAGATACTTTTTTTTAAAGAGTTTGGTAGCTTTAAGAGTTTGAAAAACAGCTCAAAGAAATTTAGATACATATTTATCCACAAGTCAGCCACTTTACTCTTGCTGACTTTTTACAATAGCCAAATTCTGGAAGCAAACTAAATGCCCATCCATAGTTAAATAACAAGTATAAATCATAAGGTATATTGGTAAAGTGGAATATTATTTGACTGTCAAAAAGAAAAACTTACTGAGAAACATAATAAAATATTTGAGTGATTTCAGAGGTGCATGTACCTGTTATAACTCACTAAAATTAGCATTACAAATGGGTAGGTTCATCATTCATGTGAATTATACCTGAGCTAAATTTATGCTAAAAATAAAGTAGCAAAGTAATAAAATTGGCTCAAAGTTTTGAAGAGCAGGTGATTATAACTCCTGTAATTCTTATTAATTATTCTTATTAATCTACCACTTGTCGGTCCAATTGTTTACTGGGTGGTCTGTGTTTTGCTGTTATGCTCAAAGTTATGCCATTTGTATTTCAATTAACAGTAGGGGCAACCTATGGGAAACTGAGGTTCTGGAAGAAGGTGCACTTGATATTCTCCCAGCACAATTGAATAAAAATCAGGGCATGCTATTCTTAGCATAAAGAAGCCCCTCCTATGTCTGAAACCTGGGGGAGTGCTTGGAACACTGAATTCCAGGGAGGTCATTTCTCCTTCTCCACAGTGCATTTGTTCCCCATGAATGCTCCAAGTTACTTTCTACAAATGCTTGACTCTTCATCTACACAATGCAGCACGCATATTTTGAAGAATATGTACTACTCTTGCCACTTATCTTAAGAGGCACTCGCTCCTGTTGTCTTTTGTATGTTTTGTACTTGCTTTGAGTGCTTGAAATCCAAGATTACTCCTTTGGCCATTTGTTTGGTGAAACTGATTAACAAAAAGCTTCCATGCCTCAAAAGATATAAAGATCCACAGTGAAATAAAATGAAGACTCTTATTTCTCCATCTGAGAACAGAGCTGAGTACCCTGTACCTGTTGTCTGGCTTCTTTAATTGTGTGTTGCTCCACAGCAGTGTCTAATTGTGGCCTGGACTCCACATCACAAAAAGTGATCAAGTTTCAAAGAAGCTTCCAAATAAAAATCAGACTATTGAGAAGAAATTTACTGCCCATTCCAGAAGATGTAGCCTCTGAACATCTTACGGAAAGAATGGAAATAGTGTCAGTTACTGAAGGCCTAATGAATGGAAGCAGAACAGTGTCAGAGATAGTGCCAGAAGATGGGCCTCTGGAGTCCAACAGCTCTCTAAATGTGATGGAGAGAAGCTGACTTCTCAAAATAGAGTCCACCTGGTGAATTGAAGTTCTACTAATAACTAGAAGACATAATGTACAAAGAATAAATCTAGGGAAATTGGAAGTCATCAAAAATGAAATTAAGCATATGACTATCAATATGTTAGCATCAGTCAGCTGATATGGACTGGTATTAGTTAGTTGAAATGTTTCAAAAAAGCTAATGAAGCACATTATCTTATAAATTAATCACTCATTAATTTATGACAAGAAATTTAAGAGACAGCTACTTAGCAAATTGGGAGGAAGAGATCCATATTCATACCTATTCTACATAAAGGTGACACAACAAAAAGCTTAAGTGTTGGACAATATCATTGATATCACAGGCAAGTAAATTTCCTTAGGATCAGCCAGTAACAGTTGTAACAGTACATTGACAAGGAGTACCCAGAGGTGGCGGCAGAGGTTTAACAAGGGATATGACTTATGATGAAAGTGGTCTTGATTAAAAACAGTGAATACCAAAAACATGTGTACTTGAGTTTTATAGATTGTGCCAAGGTATTCAAGTCTGTGGATCATAACAAATTATAGATATCTTTGGTAACAATGGGAATTCCAAAACACTTCATTGTTATCATGAGGTACTTGCACATGACTCTTGTATAGTTGTGGGAACAGACAATGGAATACTACATTATTTAAAATCAGGAAAGATGCTCTTTAGGGATGTATCATTTCATTATACTTTTAAATCTTCAAACTGAACAAATAAGTATAAGAATCTGGATTATATGAAGAATAATGTGGCATTATAATTAAAGGATGGCTTATTAATAATCTGCTATGTTCAGATGATACAACTTGATGAAATTAGAGAGGATTGAAGTCTTGCTAATGAATACTAAGTGTTGCAGCCTCCATTATGGTTTGTAACTTAATCTAAAAGTGAGACTATCATCATAATAAAACCAATAATTAGCATCATGATAAATAGAGAAAAGATTAGAATTGACAAGAATTTTGTCTGGTATATCCACAATGTTCTTGAAAGCAGCAGTCAAGAGATCAGGCAACGTGTGCATTGGGTAAATCTGCTGCACAGAATCTCTTTGTTGGTGCTTATAGGTGCCATTAAGTCAGTTTCAATCCAATGCAACCCTTTGCACAATGCGAAGTCCTGAGATCTTTATGATTGTCCCTACACCTTAGCCCATTGTTGTAACCATGGTATCCATGCATCTCTTAAAAGGCCTTCCAATTTTCACAGTCGCTCCACACTCCGAAGGACAATGTCTGTTGGGAAATTTTGACTTCTGCTTACAGATCCTGCACTTGACTCTTTTCTGTGTGTCCTTCATATTTGGGACTGAACAGCATTCATTACCATGTTAGATATTTGTTTAGAGTTCCATGAGATTCTGTGTGACATGGTAGTGAAGTGAAAAACTCACAGATGTGAAAGAATGTATTCAAGGAAGGAGTGGAGGAAAAATGGAGTGGAATAGTATCTTTAAAGAGTTGAGCACTTGGAACATCTATAATAGACAACTCTTTGTGATAAGTCTGGTATTAATTCTTAAAAAAGAAATCATTACCACAATCACCTGCTTAACTTACTCCAAAGCTCTAATCCCATAAATTCTAGTAGTTCATTTATTTTTCATGAATGCAACTTCTGCATGGTGCTTTGAGATGTACTGTGTCTGTTTTGTCCATGTTGTGAATACATGTGACTTATAAGTACATATTAATCTTATTTGTTCAATGCTGGATGAATGTTCTTGGTTATATTCTCAAAACTCAAAGAGAACTCTCTTTCTCAATGTGGAGTAACTAGATGATAAATATAGCCCTTAAAATAAATAAAATGACTCAAATGGTCTATTGGACTGGGCTGACTAGAGAAACAAATCCAGTCAAAAAGTATTCATACATCAGGAAAACATCCCAGTCCAGGCCAACTGAAGTCCCTAAGTGTGATAGTAGTTCATCAGTCCCTCGTTACTCACAAAGTCACATCCAAAGCTACAGAATGCAAGAAGATCACAGGCTGGTGGGTGAAAAACCTTGTGGGCTCATGCTGAGGGCTTGAGTGGGATGTGGTGGGTGTTCCCATGATTCCCCCCTCAGAAGAAGACCTTGCCCATAAGTCTTCACCATCAGGTCACACCGTGACTGACAGACTAGATTCCCCCCCTATACTTTGTGTGTGTGTGTGTGTGTGTGTTGGTGTGGCATCACTGCCCTGGGGGAAGTAGGAAGCCCAGCTTTGCTCCCGGAGAGCTGCTGCTGGATTTGAACTGTCAACCCTGTGAGCTGCAGTCCTGCGCAAAACCACTGTGCAATCAGGACTCAGCCCTACACCCCTATATTTTATACACCAAATTGGCCTAAAATTATGCTAACTACCACAAATGGGTTTTATGAACAAGTCATATACTCAATAGCACCAATATGTAAAATCTAACTCATTGTTGTTAGGTGCCATCAAGTTGATTCTGACCAATAATCACCCTATGAACAACAGAATGAAACATTCCACAGGTCTGTACCATCCTTACAGACACGCCTGTGTCTAAGCCCGTTGGTACTACCTCTGTGTCAATCTCTTGTGTTGAGAGACTTCTTTTTTCCAGTCCCTTCATTTTACCAAGCATGAATCCATCTTTTTCCAGGGACTCGTCAATTATGGCCCTATGTTCAAAGTATATAAGATGAAGTTTTACCATCCTTGCCTCTAAAGGGCACTCTGGCATATTTCTTCCAAGACAATGGTTTGTTCTTTAGCATGCATGCATAAAGAGGCTATGGAAAATGTCATGGCTTGATTCAGGCATGTTTTTTTTTATACTCTGAAGGGGTCTTATGCAACAGCTTTTCCTAAAGAAAAGTATATTTTGATGTCTTGGCTGAGGCTTCCATGAGCATTGATTATGGATCTAAGCAAGACAAAATCCTATACAACTTTAAACTTTTCTCTATCATTATATTATTTATTGATGGCTCCAGTTGTCAAGATCTTGGTCTTCTTTACATTGACTTCAATTAACACTTTTTTTCAATCCTCAATCTTCATCAGCAAGTGCAGCAAGTGCTCCTCACATTCAGCAAGCATGCTTGTGTCATTCACATATTGCAGGTGGCTAATAAGCCTTCTATCCTGGTACCACCATTTTTATTCATATAATCCATCTTCTCTGGTTATTTGCTCAGCACACAGTTCCTGACTTTAAACCATGAAGCATTCCCTTGTTGTGCTTGCACAACTACAACTTGGTCCATGTACAATTTCTTCATGAGCACAATGAAGAGTTCTGCAATTCCCATTCCCTCAAGATTATCCTTTGTTCATTATAGTACACATAGAACCTTTGCATAGTCATTAACCATGAGTCAACACTTTCCTGGCATTCTTTGCTTTGAACCAAGATCCATCAGTCATCATCACTTATAATCTTTGTTCCATGCCCTTTTTAGACCATTGAAAAATAAGGATGACACTTTGAAGATTAAATTGTGCATGACCCAAGTCATGGCCTTTCCGATTGTGTCATATGCATGTAAAAGTTAGATATTAGATAAGGAATATGGAAGAAGAATTGATGTTGGTAAAGAACACAAAATTACCACGGACTGTGAAAAAAGAAACATATCTGTTTTGAAACAGACAACTAGGATGCACAATAGACAACTAGGATGCTCTATAGGGGCAAGGATGGTGAAATTTCATGTGATATACTTTGAACATGTTGTCAGAAGAGCCCAGTCCCTGGAGAAGGACATCATGTTTAGTAGAGTAAAGGGGCAGTATAAAAGTAAAAGATTCCCACAAGATGGTTTGACACAGGAATTCAAACATCAGAACAATTGTGAGGATGGGGCAAGACAAGGCATTATTTTATTCTGTAGTACTTAGGGTTACTATGTGTTAGATCAGATTCAATGGCACATAAAAACAAAAATAAAATCCATTGCTATGATAATTATTCAAATTTCACATTTAAAAGCCTGGGTGTACAATAGACAATAAATTGCCTTTTTAACAGCTTAAATTGAAGCAGATGATTTTAAAACAAATTCACAAAAGGAAAAGTATGAAATTGCGTACATCTTACCTGAATTTAGAGACCTTCTCAGGATAAGATTTGAATCATTGAACAGGAATGATTAAAGATCAGACAACATGTGAATGACATCAGCAGCATAGCACATGAAGAAAACAAAGGTTATTAACAAGACAAAGAAGAAAGAAAAGAGCAAAACATTTGTCAGTAAAAAAAGAAACTTAAAAAAATTTTTAAAAAACCCCAAACAGAAAATTGCTCTTGAACCTAGAGTAGCTAATATGAATGAAAGAAATGATGATGTATTTAAGCTATACAGAAAATTTCAAAGGGTGGCTACATAATCTTTTGTCAATTTGAGTCTTAAGAATGAAATGGTGTGGGTGGAGAGAAGGTGGGGTGGAGAGACAGAACCAACTGCAAGGATATACACATAAGATCCTATTTGAAGGATGGGCATCAGAGGAGTGGGTTGGGGGAGAGGTCGGGCAGTGTTAGATGTGACAGAAAAATAATAATTTATAGAATATTAAGGGTTGGTTGGGAGGGGAGAGTAGGGGAAGAGGGGAAAGAATGGAAAAGGGCTCAAGGGGAAAGGCGGATATTTGGAGAATAACAGCAGCGGACATGTGAAGGTGCTTGGCACAGAATGTCTATTTATATATCGTGAAAAACAATGTACGAGCCCCCAATAAAGTGATTTACAATTTTTTTTTAAAAATCTCCTAAATAATACTGATTTGAAATAAACAAGTCCTTAAAAATTCTAAAGGAAAAAAAAGAACGAAATGGTGGAGTTTAGCAAGTCAATTGGGTCACAGTGATGACCTCATCTGGAATCAGGTCATAGTTTGATGACCTCATTTGGAGGTGCTAAGGAGATAAATAGCTCATTGGACAAAGGAATCAGTTATCAGGCATCAAAGAACTAAAACTCATATCATTGCATGCCCACCTTCTTGATACGATCGCTGAAGACAAATGTGTGCATAAGCAAACGTGATGAAAAGCTGATGATGCCCGATTTCAAAAGATGTAGCATCTGGGGTTTTAAAGACTTGAAGCTAAACAAGTGACCATCTGGCTCAGAAGCAACATCAACTGTGTGACCACAAAGTGTCAAAGGGATCAGGTATCTGACAGCAAAGAACTAAAAATTATATCATTATAAATAAGGGGGAGTTGAAGCAACATCCACTTATAGAACGGTCATGGGGAGGAGATGAGGCAGTCCGAATACAGAGTAGCAACAATGAAATATGCAATGTTCCTATAGTTCTCGAATGTTTCCTTCATACTCCCCACTGTCATGATCCCAATTCTACCTTACAAATCTGGCTAGACCAGAAAATGCACAATGGGACACATAGGAACTGAAAATGATGATGCCTTTAGGACCAGTGGTGAGAATGGCTATACTGGGAGGGTGCAGGGAAGGTGGAGTAGAAAGGGGGAACCGATTATAAGAAATGCCATCTAACGTCCTACCTGGGATATGGACAATAGGGAATAGGGTGAAGAGAGACATCAGACAGTGTACAATGTCACAAAATAATAATAATTTATAAACTATCAAGTGTTCATGAGGGAGGGTTGTGGAGAGGGGATGTGTGAGGAGCTAATACCAAGGAATTAAATGGAAAGAAAATATTTGAGAATGATGATGGCTACAAAAGTACAAATGCACTTTGCATACAATGGATGGATTGATGGATTGTGTTGAGTTGTATGAGCCCCCAATAAAATGATTTCATAAAAAAGAAAAGAGAATAGCTTGCTGAAGGTGGGACTCATATTCGCTTCCTATGAGACATGTTTGCTGACAACACACATGGGGCTATGCTAGAGCCTTGAGGCTGAAGGAATCAGGTGGAGACCCCTCCCAGCCCTGAGATACCTCAATTGCCACTGGAGCCACAAGACTTTCCACCCACTGGCCTGTGATAGTCCTGCATTCAGCATCCTTTAATGTGTTTCATGAGTCTGAAGAGAATTTATATATTATTATAAGACATGTTGGTTAATATCGAACTTAGGGACTTAATCTGGACTGGACAGGGATGTTTTCTCAATAGTCAATTGCCCTTGTACATGAAGCCCTTTATTATGCACATATGAGTGTCTATGAATTTGTTTCTCTAGTCTACCCAGATTAACCAGTGGTTCTAGAAGACAAAGTAAAGCGTCAATGGAAGAGTATGTTTCACACTTTACAAACTGGTAAAACTGAGGAAAGATTTCAACCATTGAGTTGCAAGATGAGATGATTTAGGTCAAAAGAGGAGCCCCGGTGGAGCAGTGGGTTACCACTAAGGCTGATTCCAAGAGAATATGAAATTGTGAATGTCAGAGTATTAACAAATGGATATTACTGATGTCAGAGAATACCAGAAATATGTTTAAGTATATTTTACTCACCACAGAAACATTGAAATGTATGGATCAAAACAAGCTATAAGTAACATTACAAAGAATTCGAATTCCAGAACACTTCACTGTGCTCAGGAGGAACTTGTACTTACACTAGGAAGCAGTTATTTGGCTACAGCATGGGAGTACTCCATGGCTTAAAAGGAAAGACCTGCATCAGAGTTGTGTCTTTTTACATATAAATCATTTAATTGGGGGCTCATACAACTCCCATCATGATCCATATATATATATATCAATTTTGTGCAAGCCACATTTGCACACTTGGTGCCAATCATCACTCTCAAATCACCCTCCCTCCACTTAGGCCCCCAGAATAGTGTCTTTTTAAAAAATCATTTTATCGTTGGTTCGTACAACTCTTATAACAATCTATACATATATCCATTGTGTCAAGCACATTTGTACATTTGTCGTCTTCATCTTTTCAAGATATGTGTTTTCTACTTGAGCCTTTGGTTTCAGCTCCTTATTTCCCCACCCCCCTTCCTAATGAACATTTGATAATTTGTAAATTATTATTATTTTGTCATATCTTACACTGTCCAATGGCTCCCTTCACCCACTTTTATGTTGTCCGTCCCCCAGGGGCGAGGTTATAGATAGATCCTGTGATCTGTTCTCTTTTTCCATCTCACCCTCCTTCCACAATCCAGAGTTGTGTCTTCATCACACTTATTCAACCTGTATGCTGAGCAACCCACATGAGAAGCTGGACTACATGAAAAATAAGGTGACATCAGTATCTTATGTGTAAAAGAGTCATTGAGAATTTGTAATTTTCAATAAATGCAATCTTGCTTGAAGCACTTAGTGATTGGCACCAAAGACTTTAATTGTTCCAGTTTTAAGCAATTTTGTTTTCATTACATTGAAATCAGTGTAGAAGTATTTGCATTCTTAAAATGCAAAGCTAAAAAAAATTAAAAATTTAAAAATATGCTAAGCTGTCACTTTGAGGACAATAGTATCTGACATAAATGAGATTCAATAACCTCATATGAATACAAAAGCTGAACAATGAATAAGAAAGGCCTAAGTGAATTGATCCCTTTGAATTATGAGTTGGTGAGAGATATTGAATATGCCATGTGCTACCAGAAGAATAAACACCTGAGTTGGAAAGACTACAGCTCAAATAATCCTTAGATTGGAAGGTGGAGAGAATTTGTCTCTCTTTTGGGGCAAATTATGAAGAGAGACTATTCCATAGACAAGGTTATCAAATTTTCCCCCATCCCCAAAAAAAGAAGCAAGGGCTGCAAAAGAAAACCTTCAAAAAGATGGGTCGGCAGGGTGGTCCCAACAATGGAACAGCACGATGATTGTCAGGAGGGCCAAGGATCATGCAATTCTTCATTCTCTTACACATTCTGAGTTGGTACTGACTCTATGGTGCCCAAGAACACATGGCTATGATCATCCCACCACTGACATCAGACTCTGACCATCTCTGATCCCTTGCCTAAGTTTTATGTTGTTGATATGGACAGGGCACTATTTGCTCAAAGACAGCCTTTTTTTTTTTATTCACTTAATAAAGTGTCTTACCTCTTTAAAGGGAATCAAATGATTGCATAAAAGATGAAAATTATTCCTTATAAACTAGAATGTGTGGCATTATTTACTCCTCTGTGCTTACACAAATAGCCAGCACTTTTCCCAATGCAGAAATCAATGCTATCCAGTAACCTGAGTCCCAAATTTCTTCTCTCTTTTTCTAGTTCCATCTACCTGTGATATTTTAGAACTGATGGGACTGAAGAATAAGAGGAATTAGCATTGAGTGAGCCTAGTTTCAAACTTTAGATCCACTACTTAACATTTGTATGACATTGTACAAAGTATTTCATAATATTCAGACTTAATTTGTAAGCTGTGAAATATGGAATGCATTTTATTTGTATGCACTAAAAAGGTGAGGGAAAGAGATGCAATAGAATATATGACACATTCTCTGGTACTAACAAATTCATAATAAATGGCAGTTCTTTTTGAAGTCTGGCTAGTGCTTAGATGTGGTGTATATTCGTTTACTTTAAGTAAGAAGTCAATCCCAGGGCTCTGGGTCCATTATGTGAGTTACACATTACTGAAATCTTCTTGTACCAATGTTCTATCTCTTGCTCACTCTATTTGGAAATGAGTGTATTAAAGGTCCTACTCTACATTCTTCTTAAAATAGGTCATTCCTTGTCCCCATGCTGCTAATGATGTGATGATCAGTGCTGGTGGCCAATCATCTGACCTAAACCAAGCAAAAAAATCCCTCTCAATTCATCTCTCATAACAGCTCCAGCTGGTAATTGAACACTTAGTGTTAATAAACACGGTGTGATGAAGAAATTTTAAAAGATCTTTCTAATCAACTTGGATAATTAAGTCACAAATACTAAAAATTCTGAATCCTCTCCATAATGCATATAGAAAACTCTAAGATTACAGAACAGGAAGATGCTAAGTAGCTATTTTTACTTTACCTAAAAAGAACAGGACCAAAGACCTGTTCGGTCAGGAAACTGAAATCAAGTCTTCAAAAGCAAGTTTGATTATGGAAGAAGCAAGGCAAGTGTTCAAGGATTTGCAAAAAAAAAAAAGACACGAGAACTGAGGCAAGCATCAATATACAGATCAGGGCGAGACATGGGATCCCAAGCCACCTTTAGGCTGGGGAAATAAAAGAGCAAGCTACTTGCTGCCTCCAAGTGAAGATCTCAAATGAGGGCATTGAACTGCTTTTATAAGAAGAGTCAACCTCGCCCGTGTTGTTAGGTGCCGAGAAAGGCATTTTGACACAAAGTGACCCTATGCACAATAGAAGGACATCCAGCATGGTCCTGCACCATTCTCTTAATTGCCCCCATGTCTGAGCTCATTCAGGCAGCCACTGTGTCAATCCATCCCATCCAGGATCATCTTCTTTCCCAGGGACTGGTCTCTACTGGCAATATATCTGAAGCATGTAAGCTACAGTCTTGCCATCCTAGACTCTAAGGAACACTCTGGGCTTCCTTCATATTAAGGACTTTCCCTTAGTAATACTTCATCTGTAGAAATGTCAACTTTTCCTTCAGAGTTTTCAGTGTCTCCCAATTAGTGATGGCAGAAAAAATTTTTCTTACTGCTCCACAAGAGTGAAAATGACCCATTACATATCCTTTACATGCAAAGCTTGGTCTTGATGGATATCCTGCGGAGTTTTAGATGCATCGGACAGAAATGCTCTTGCATTACATGTAGACTCATTAAATGAAGCAAAGGATAATGGATTCCTTTTAGGAACAGAAAAAAAGCAGCTAAGAAAAGGAAATTGGAGCTGAAAATTTGGGATTTATTAAGCTCATGTCCTTCCAAAATCAGAAGTGTTTTATTCTAATGGAAATATTAGCTATGTCGCTAAAGAAAGGGGGACAAAATAAACCCTCTTTATGTAAGAACATCTCTCTATTTTGAAAAAAAAATATCTTACAAAGGCTGGCAATTTCCTTATGTAAGCTTCAGTGTTTGTATATTCAGGGTCTGTAATCTGGGGGCCTCCAAATTCCAGTACTGGAATTGTGAGCCATACAATGGCTGAAAATAAATGAGGGTTTTACGATATTGAAATGTGTTACTAAATTGTAAATCTCCTAAGAAAAATAACTTTGAAGGTAAATTTGTCATTTTTTCCAATATTTTTACTAACTCCTCTTTTTTCTGATAATAAACCTTGGATTTTTAATGAAAAAACAATCAATTCACTTTATGTGATTTAGTAAGCAACAGTACCTTCACACTCACGCTTTCCAGGTCACCTCCACGACAAAAGTTACCATGTGGTAAGATCATGTTAAAAATTAAGCTAGAGCCAAGCTTAGAGTGGAGAAAGATACTCCAATGATGGGATTAGTGCCAGTGGGGCAAGCGAGGCATCCCTGAGAAATACACAGTGTTGGGTATTTGATTACTAAACACAATGCTTAGAACAACGAGGAGTATGTCAGTAGGAAGACCTGACAATCTACTTCTGAAAAGTCCACAACCTTTAAAACCCTATATAGAGCGTACTATTCTAGTGTGCATATATCAAGAGTCTATAAATTGTCATCAACGCATTGGAAATAGGTGGGCCAGCACAGGCTGAAACCAAGGTACCTCCAACTCTCTGCCTCTTATGGAGCTAAATTGGTTGAATTGCTTTCTGCTTCTTGAAACCAAGAATGCTTCTTTTGGGAATTATCCAGAATTATACTTATAATATTTTCAATTTAGCAATGACATCTATAAAAAAAACATTTTCCTTATTGAAAACTTGCACAAAAATATGTCCTGGGATTTAGATCACTGACCATGCTTGGAGAAAGAGGAAAAGAGAAGAACAGAGAGAACCAGGATTAATGGGCTAGTGATGGTTAAGAATTATAGATTTTAAGATATCTTATCCTTTTATAGTCTGGGAAAGGCTCTGGGAAATACATTAGGCCCAGAAGGAAGACAACTTGGAGAAATTCTATTGCCAATAAAATTCTGCTTAATTTCCATAGACATAGCTAAAAAATACCCACCTTAACAGGTGGAAATAAAAATTTCATGGAGAGAAAAAAATCTTTAAAAGATTATGTTTTTCTTAATGGTACTGTTAAGTCTTCCCTAGCACTTACAGGAAGGTGAAAATGCACTTGTATCTAAAAATATGTAGTATATTTAATTAAGGTTCATGAAAAAATTAGCATGTTTCTCCAAAAAAATCTGTTTGAGACAGAGAAATAAAGATGACCAGCTCTTCCCAGAACCTTTCAAGTGTACTTACATTATAAGTTTATTAATGACTCTTGTGATTCAAGTTTTCCCTTAAGCACATGTGGGAAATAGATAGCAAGGTGGAAAAGCTGAAAAGTATTATTTTTGGCATCCATCATTGCTTTATGGGCTGTCAAAGGGAGCCCTAGCAGAAAAAACACAGATGATACACGTGTCCTGCTTTTAGAATAAAAGCAATGGCTATGTGGTCGTCCCCCATGAACTGGTCCCTGCCTATCTCTCCATTTCCTCCTCTAACCCTCATCTTGGGTTCTTAAATATTAAACCTTAAAATAAATATCGTATATACTCGTGTATAAGATGGGTTTTGCAACGCCTTTTCTAATGCAGCTTTTGTGGTAAAATTAAATGCCTTGGAGGATATTTGAGTGGGCTTCCCCTCAAGTTATAGATAAATAAATAAAACAAAGCTAGGCAGGTTTATTTTTACTCATAGCAAACTCTGTGTCCAAATACAACTATGCCCCATTGGCTTGCAATGGTTGACTGTTTTCTAGAAGTAGATCACCATACCTTTCTTCCAAGGTACCTATGGTAGGATTTGTAGCACCAATCTTTGGACAATAGTTGAGAATTAACTATTTGCATCACCCAGAGTCTAAGCTCTGAAACGCATTTTCTTCCTCCCAGTGTCTTGCTTCCTCTTAGTTCCAAATGTATCATCTGTCCTTATGAGTCCTGCTTATGATATCTACAACTCCATCAGAACTACTTCTCCTTCACCTAGCTGCTCCCTGTATTATTTCCTCTGGGAAACTCTTCATGATTCTACAGTCTTAGATTAGGAACCCCACATTAGCTTCAGAGGTATCCTGATTTCTCATTCCATACACCACTAATGGTACTATCACTATGCCTTGCAATTGCTTATTTAATACTCTCTTTCCATTACTGCAATACAAATGTCCTGGGTAACTATGCCTGCTTTTCTCAATCTTGCATTCTCTGTTCTCAGTACAAAGTACATGTTAGTAAAGGATCATGGATTTACAACTGGATATTTGAATACTGGTAAACTTCTAACATCATATAGTGCCGTAGAATAATTATTGGCCTTAGATCCAATATGGTTCAAATTTTTATTGATCCAATTGTAAGGTTGAGAAATTTCAGAACATTATGTAAAATTTCTGAGCTACTTTTCACATGTAAATGTGGCATTAACCCCACACCCCCTGCAAACACACACACAAACACAAAAGCTCTGCTGCATGGAACTTTCATAGTATGCATTCTCCCTCCTAGGTGTGCACCCAGTGGCATTACCTGGGAAGGTTCTCTGGTCACAGTGAATTTTTTCATGGTAGCAGTTTTGCTGGGACCTCGTTTTTGTGATGGCTGCTTTAAGTGAACAACATGCAGTTATGAAATTTTGTTTCCTGCTCAAGAAAAATTCTTCAGAAACTGTTATGTTTATAAACACAACTTTTAAGGGCCAAGTTATAGAAAAAATTAAAGTGTACAAGTGTTTTGCTCCTTTCAAAAGAGGTGAAATGAAAATTGATGACAAACCTCCTTCTGGATGACTGTCAAATTCTCAAATGAATGAAAATGTTTCCTCGAAATGCATTTGGAGTTTGTTCCACTGGGCTAGACTGTTAATCAAGCTTTCAACTTAGAAGCTATGAATGGTAGCATAACAGTGTGCAACAAATAAGGTCTGATTTTTGGCAGACAGGAGAGTGCGTCCGCCACCATGTCAATGCAGCCATTTCAGTGCATCAGTTTGGAGCAAAACTCATTCCTATCTTGTCCCACACAACTTACTCAGCTGGCCTTGCTCCAGGAGACTTCTTTTTGAAAGGACAGTGATTTGACAACATAGAAGAGTTGAAGACAATAACAAGGGAGGTGCTATCAGCCATTTAAACAAATGAGTTTGACAAATGTTTCAAAGAATGCAATCACAGATTTGTCACCTACATTAAACGTAAGAGAAAGTACTTTGAAAGTGATAGAGTTGTTTTATTTAAAAATTGTAATATGTAGCTTTGAGAAAAAAAATTGTTTTTTCTTTGGGTACTCACTTGTCTATTCTCACATCACAGACCTTGCAGGAAGACAAACAAAAATATCGTCTAAAACTTCCAGCATTAGCAAACCTTGAACAGAGTTTGTTCTACTTCATTTGCATGTACTCCTTGTTCTCTAATAATCTTCTGACTTTCTAACAATTTTCAGGATTTATTCTCAACCTTTTCCCTGGGTGATGGCTTTCCTTGCCCACTATTTTCCTTCCTTTTCTCTGAATATCTGTGACAAGCAGTGTACAAACCACACTTTGGCATATTATTTCCATTAGGCCATGGTTCTCATAAGTTTATCAGTGGCCCAATATCTGACAGCATTTGCACTGATCTAAGGAAAAATAAACAATAATATGTATTTTCAGAAAACAATTTTCCCATTAAAATTATTCCTCTTCATGAGTTTTCATTTTTCTATATAATATATTAATCTTCCACTAATTACATGGTGATGCTATATTTTATGCAGTTCATCATTCTCACAAATATAAAAGTAATAAATGATTGGATCTTTACAACATTTGGACTTATATAATTGTTATATGAGATTCAAAATTTTAGAAATACAATCCTGGATTTCCCATAAAAGAGAGAGTACTGAAGATATTAGAATAATTTAATTGTAGTACATAAACTCAAGTTCCAAAGTAATTTTCTAGTGTAGTATGTAGTCTTCAAAGGTATCTCCACTCTTCCCTCAAAACTGCCACATTTCCCAGTACTCATGTTATCTTGCAGTTACATCTCCCTGAACTTGGCTCATTTGTACAAGTGATACTAGTTGACTTCTGACCTAGGGAGTCTTGGTGTTTCCTTGGAGAGAAACACGTCCTTATGTAAGATGACTGGCTATTCTGAGATGCCATGTTGCCAAAAAATCCAGCGAATCATATAAAAGGTCAGGTGGGGATAAAGTCAGACAGACTTACCATTACCACCTGTCCTACCAAGTCCTCAAACGTGTGAGTGAAGAAAATATTCTCTAGACTCCAGAAAAATGAGATGTGATGAGGAAACAGGTTACACAATTCATCCACAAAAACTGGACATACAGAAAATGACAAAGCATTCATCCAGTCAGCTATTGCAGTCACACAAAGAGCATACCCATGGTGCAACAGGAATCAGATTCTTCTTTATGTTTCTCCAACAGTTTCATTGACCTATCATATAATTTCTCTATCATATAATTCATTTGCATCACATTGAAAAGAGTAGTACAATTATCACAACAGTCAGTTTTAGAATATGTTCTTCATTCTTGTACTCATTGCTTCCCTCCAGTTTCCTTCCAACCTCCTCTACCACACCCCCAAGGCACTATTACTCCAAAATACTATCTTTATAGATTTATCTAACTAAATTCCTTATAGAGAACAACATTAAAATAAAAACAATGTAACAATCAAAATCTAAGAAAGCTAACAAAGTGAAACATCAAAACCTCAATCAAAAAGGAAGTAGAAAATATTTAAAAACTAACCTTTAAATGGATCATAAGGGAGATCAAAAGACAGGATACACATTTTAACCTAATTGCATCCACACCAATGCATTTTCCAATGCATTTTGCTTGATTTCAGGGGTATTCACATTCCTGGTCCATGGTCAGAAGGGATTCACCAAGGGCTTAGTCTATGTGTATTCCCCCTTCACTTAAAAGGCAAAACAGAGACAACTACAAAATGACTCAAAGGGGAGATAAAGCAACATTACTTTTTGATTTATGCCTACCATAATCAATTTTCTTTCTCTTCTTTATTTCTATCTTTCTTCCTTTCTTCTTTTTTTTTTTTTTGTGGCATCACTGCCCTTGTGGGAGTAGGAAGCCCAGTCTTGCTCCCAGATAGCTGCTGCTGGATTCGAACCACCAACCCTGTGGGATGCAGCCCCTCACACAACCACTAGGCCACTAGGGGTCAGCCCTTCCTTTTTTTTTTATGTATCGAAATGAACTTGTATGTCAAATCCATATGGAAGATTTCGTTCTCTATCCCTTCTTTTTTAGTGATTCAGACCAATAGTTGGATCTAAAGAATAAGGAATTTGCAGCATTTAAATTTTTTCATGATGAAATTTTTATTTTGTGTTTTTATTTTCCTGTTAATTCTTCCATTTATGTTTTGTTGTTGTTGTTGTTGTCGTTGTTATTCCCACACCTGTTCCTGGCCTCCTAGTCATCAAAGTCTTATCTATTGGTTTATCAACCAAATTTCTTTTTCTTTGTTTTCTCTTATATCAATGGTGATATTGACTATTTCATTTTTAAGATTGTCTGAGTTTGCTAAGTAGTTCCCTAGTTTTAGCCATCTCTTAGAATGAGTGTTTAAGAAAGTTAACACAGCTTTTTACTGATGCATATGATTCCACAATATGAATATATGCCTTTATCCATTTCCCTGTACCATGTTTTTGCTGTTGTGGAAATTGCCTCCATAAGCATAGTTGTGCATATGTTTATTAGTGTTATACTCTTAATTTCTTTATTATCTCTACCCAGTAGAGAGATTGTTAGATCATAAGTACTTAGATATGCATTGTTAGTTTCTACAGTCCCACCAGCAATGTAAAAGTATTCTAATATCTCGACATCCTTTCCACTATTTGTGATTCTCCATTTTATTGAATTTTGCTAAAAGTGTCAGTATGAGTTGCTATCTCATTGCTGTTTTAATTGCATTTCTCTTATTGCTCGTGATTGTCAATCTTTCTCCATAGGATTGATGGTCTTTGGTAGACTGTCTATTTGTATCTTGTGCTCATTTTTTGAGTGCACTATCTGTATTCTTATTTTTAAGGTGTTGTTGTTCTTTATCAGTTTTGGAAATTATTCCTTTATTGGATGTGTTTTATTGCATGTTTCCCAATATGTGAGTTCATGGCTGTGTCAATCCGGGTAGAATAAAGGAACAAATTTCAAAGCCATGCATATGGATATAAGGAATGGGTTTATATTCAAGGGGAACAAGACATTGAGAAAACATCCCAGCTCAAAGTCACAAGTCTGATATTAACCCATATGCCTGAAATTGGTCCATAAAGTCTCCTTCTGACTCATGAAGTCACAGGTCAGTGGCTACAGAATCCCGTCACCAACAGGGGTCTCCCCATGACTCCTCGCTTCCAGGGCTCAGGGTCCATCAACACCATCCCGTGGGGGCAGAAGCAACTCATCGCTGCCAGAGGCCTCCATGTGGCTGCCCCAGCCTCAGACGTCTAGCTCCATCAGGGCAAAGCCATGTCGTTTCTCCACCGGCTACTCCAGCCTCCCAGACACCGCCATTCTGTGTTGCCTATGATTAATCATCTCTGAACCTAACTCCCAACAACTGGGGAAGATAGCTTCTCATCTTCACGTGGGAAATATCGTGAGATTTCCCAGGAGTCTCAGGTGAAAGCCATGCACATACAGAGGCCTCATTCATTGGCTACTCAATGGCTATCTCCAGATTAACAGTCCAGACTCCACCCCTACATTTCAATCATAAAACTAACGTAAGTATATGACTGCCACAATGGCTCTTTTGATGAAGTGTTTTCTTGGCCATAAATGTTGTCTTTTTAGTAGGTCCAAATTCATATTTCAATTGGGCCTATATTCTCTGTCTGATAGCAGGGCTATTCACATCCCTCAGCTATGATTAGAGATGACTCACTGAGGTCTTAATCCATGTATGGACACTGCAAATAGATTTCTGTCTTCCACAGTCATACATAGCATTCGATAAAAAGGTGTTCACCTTTTAAGTTCTGATGTCATTTCCTCCTTTAGATTTGGAATATAATCTACAGTGCATGATTCACCCAGACTGGTGTGCTTCTTCCACGTGGACTTAGTTGAAACCTCTCTTAGACAACTGTTTGTTTGAAAGCAATCCTTTAAAACACTAGACACTATTTTTTCTGGTACCTGGGCACCCTCTAGTTTTTTCTCCACATTTGTCTATAGTTCCTATATCTTAGCAATCTCTTTATGAGGTTGGGCATCAAATAAGGCCATATTATAAGAACTAATTTTTCTTAGATTGAGTGTAGAATTAAGTGCAAGGCCCAAATCCATTCATGTAGCTATGGTTTATAATATGTCTCTGGGTCACCTTACAAACAACAATTTCATTTTATCTTAGAGATCATTATAAATCATGCCACAGTGGCATCACTTCCATTGCCCTCAAGTCCATGTTGATTCACTTTGACTTTATAAGGCAGACTAGAACTGGTTCCTGTGAATCTCCAAGTCTACCTATCCTAATTTTTGACCTAGGACATCAGAAGCTTAATAAAATCATTGGTATTTTATGCAACTAAGAAATGGGGCATTTTGCTGCACATCATAAATAGCAAATTTAATAATGCACAATGAGTTATATGAGGAACCTCATTCTTAGAAAACAGGAATCTATAGAGAGTATAATTTTTCCAAATTTGAAACCATCGCTAATACTGGAAAGAGCACCTTATGTATGAGGTTTCTGAAAGCAAAAGAAAGCAGGGATGCTAGGATGTTTAGTAGGAAAAATAATAAAAGTGTGTATGCGGTGGTTAGGGGGGAATCCTAGAATGCATCCTCCGGTACTATTGTTTGAACCTTTGAGTTCCTCCACTACAACCTAAAAGTCCAGAAGAGAGTCCAGTGGAACAAGGGAATTATTTGCATTCTTATACTTAGGAGTGAACTCACTATATCTAAGTATTCAATCTAAGTATAAGGATAGAATTTCTGGGTAGCACAAATGTTTGACATGCATATGCTTAATGAAAGCATGGAAGCTCATATGCTCTCACACAATGCCTCAGAAGTAAAGTGTGGTGACCTCCAGAACCAAAGTACACTCACTGCCAGCGAGTCAATTCTGCCTGTTAGCAACTGGAAAAGCAGCCATTGAAAGCTTCTAAAGCGTAGTTCTACCCTGATATTTATGGGATCATCATGAGTGAGTTCAAATCAACTTAATAGCACTGGATTTTTCTCTGATCATTAAAAGGACATGTTTTGTGTAAAACCAAGTAAAGATTGCTTTACTTATTGATGAAATAAAATGAATTAAACTTTTCAGACAGAACAGCTAAAATGGAATCAAACACAAAGAAGATTCTTATTAATAGTCTATGAACTTAAATTGATCTAAACTCTTTGATTTGAAG
This sequence comes from Nesogale talazaci, assembly GCA_004026705.1. NCBI lineage: Eukaryota > Metazoa > Chordata > Mammalia > Afrosoricida > Tenrecidae > Nesogale > Nesogale talazaci. The sequence goes on from PVJH01005859.1 coordinate 71,552, forward strand.
ATAGAGGAAATCTCCCTCTCGAAATTAACAAATGATATCTTAAAATGAAACAAATATATTGTGCTTATTTTAATTTAATTCCAGAAGTGGAAGTGGGGGAAGATGGGACATTTCATTGTTTAAGATAACTTGAACTTAATTCGCTCTTAACACTTAAGCAAAGAGAATTACCCTCATGGAGATGTTAGAGGAATCATTTATCTGACCATTCAAAGTGCAATTACATTTCCACCCCAGGTTGCTTGGAAAGCTGACAGCAGATGAGGAGTTTCTCAGCAGAGGCAAGCACAAGGCAATTTATCATCATTTATTTTTGTAATTGCTTGTAGCTGAATACCTTTCATTATGCTCAATGGAGCCTCTATACACATGCTGGGGAGGAAACCAGTGAGCACAGTGGGCTAGACCATGAACCAAGAACACAGCTGCCTTTTGTCTGGAGAAGGAATAGTTGTACATTAGGATATTCCCTCTGATTAGACACGATCAGCAATATGAGTGGAATCAATATGGATAGGATTTTCTAAAGTAAAAAATTCAGTCAATTCAGTCATAAGAACTTATAAATGATAAAAAATGATCACACACAGATCTCCTCCTTTGTTTTGTAAAGTCAGTTTAATCTTTACCCTACATAAATCTACATTTTGATTTTATATTTTAGGTAGAAAAGACTCAAGCAATTTTTTAATACTTGCCTTTATCTGCAACACCTGTTTGATACTTGCTAAATGATGTTAGGCCTTGAAACACAAAGAAAATCAAGATAGATGAAGTATCAACCTCCATTTAGCTTATATCCTATTGAGGAGGCAAATAATAAGCAAAGAAAAGTATCAAATAATGCTAACTCTCACACATGTATTCATTTTATTATATGTGTGTATATATATATATATATACATATATATACATATTAATGCCTGAGTGGTACAAATAGTTTAGTGCTCAATTACAGCTCTATTACTAGCTAAAAGTTGAAAATTCAAAACAAACTAGATAGCCCCTCCTATAAGTGTCTAGGCACTGTAAATATTCTGAGGAATGGTTGGTGGGTTTGAATTATAGGCCTTATAGTTAGCCAACTAATGGCTAGTCCACAACAACCCCGGGTCTCCCACAGAACAGAGTCTTGAAATTCCAATAGAGTGAGTCTACTCAGAAACTCAAAATAGGTGTTTTTGGCAAATAGCAAAATATGCCTTCTTGTCGTTGTTGCTGTTGGGTGCCATCAAGTCAGATCTGACCCATAGTGACCCTGTGCACAACAGAATGGAAGACAGCACAGTCTCGGGTCTTCCTGAGAATTGTCCCTATGCCCAGGAACACCATTGCAGCCACCGTGGCGGCAATCCATCGACTGGAGGGGCTTCCTTTTTCTTGTTCCCTCCACTCTACCAAGCCTGATGTCAAAGAGGTAGTCTCTCATGATAATGTGTCCAGTGTATGTAAGACAGTCTTGTCATCTTAGAAAAATCATTTTATTGGGGCTCATATAGCTCTAATCACAATACATACATACACACTTTGTGTCAGTATTTACATTCTTTGGGAGAGATTGTGCAACTTTTATCCCAATCCATACGTGCATCCATTGTGTCAAGCACATGTGTACATTGGTTGCCATCCTCACTCTCAAAGCATTTGCTTTCTACTTGAGCCCTTGGTATCAGCTCTTCATTTTACCTCCCTCCCTCATTTCCCCCCCTCCATCATGAATCCTTGATAATTCATAGATTGTTATTTTACCATATCTTATACCAGTGGTTGGCAATGTTTTTTTTTCAAATGGGTCATTTTTCTACTGTTTTTCACAAAAATTTTTGCTGGTGGGTCATATCACTTCTATTTAAGGGGATGCATTATTTTATAATACAGAAAATACACACATTACACAGATGGGATAATCCAATGTACATTAAATATAGAATAACAAATTTATTATCATCAAATCTATACCTACATCTTGAAAGAAATCATAAAATGTTAGCAGAAAAGTACACACCATGTAAATAAAAGGAATCCCTATTTAATTAAGAACATTTAATCATTTTAATGGCTTCCTTGAAGCTATAAGATTTGAGATATTTGGGTGATAATTTATTGTTTTTAAAAGAACACCTGATTCTCAATTATTCTTAGTTAACCTGTTTCGCAATGAATCGAGAATGAATTTCATTCAAAAATATATCTCTTCACATGAGCAGATGGACTTAAAAGCTGATAGTAAAGTGAAACCAGCTTTCTTTATCAAAGAAAATTTGGAAGGAAGTGATATCTAATACACAGCTATCATGCTTAAGTGATTTTCTTCAGTGGCTGCAAGCTGTCTTTTTAAAGCCTTGAATTTGTGTTTCCACATTGCTGAGTTTTCGAGGTCAATTAACTCCATATCCAGATTTTTAATTTCAAGAAACTTGAAATATTGCAGGTTCAACACATTGTCCTTCATTTCATCAGGCTTTATTATAAAACTAAACATAGGTCCATGGGCTTTAAAGTTCTGAAATCAGTTTTAAATTCTGTTTGAATGGCACCTATGTAAATTTTAAGCATATCTACTTCTGCATTTGTAATTTCCTTATGAGCTTTTACTAAAGGTAAATATTTAAATGTTTGTTTCACTAAACTACTCTGAAATAGAACTATCTTACAAAAAAACTTTTTTCCATTCTTCATAAAACTTGAGAATTGTCTGTTCCTTGCCCTGTAAGTTCCAGTTTAAATAAATGAGATGATTAGTAATATCTGCTGAGAAACTTAATTTCAGAAGCCAATTTTTATCTTTGAGCTGAGGGAAAATTTCACCATTTCACTCATAAATATTTCAATTGCATTAATGCATTCCACAAAGCGATTTAGAACCTTTCCTCTGCTTAACTAGGGAACTTCATTATGCATTAATAAATCACTTTATTCACATTCAATTTCTTCTAAAAATGTTTTACATTTTCTGTGATTTGAGGCACAATGAGCTACAGTTGTCTTAGTAATTTTAATCACTGTGCTCACCACTTCATTTAACTGTTTTTTTTTTGGGGGGGGAGCATCATTGCTCTCCGGTGGTGGGAGTAGGAGGCCCAGCCCGACTGCTAGAATTGAACCTCCGTCCCAGTGGGCCGCAGTCCCACACACAACCACTGCTCCACCGGGGCTCAGTCCCATTTAACTGTTTTGAGGAGGTTTTCCATATAAATTTTCTTAATGAATTATACAATGGAAAGAAAGTAGTGGTCTTCTAAGTTCCTTCTGCAATAGGTTTACAAAGCCAGCATATTTTGCTAACATTTCTGGAACCCCCTCAGTTGTGAAAGAAAAAGAATTTTTCTTCAAAAAAATTTTTTTCATTTTCTAATTTAATGAATTCTTGAACTTTCTTTAAAATGTCAATACCTTTCATAGTACCTAACATTGGTGAAAGTACACAGAACTCTTTAGGAATAACTAGAGAAACAATAGCTGAATAACAAGCAACTATTGCAAGCCTTGCAACATTATTTATGTCAGTATTTTCATCCACAGACAAGTCCAAAGAGGTCTAATCTCACTCAAATCAGACTATGCATATTGGTTTTCATTTGTTTGGCTTATCTTAAAGAAGACAGTCACCGATTGCTGTTTCATCAAATCGAAAGCACCATGGCATAGCGATTGCTGTCTACCATCAACCATTGCCACAAATTGCAAGCACCCACTTTAATTCATTGGCAAGTATACCTACTGATAGTTGTAATTAAGAATTGTTTAGTGGGTCACTAAAATTTTCCTAGTGGATCACTAGGTGACACGTGGGTCACAGGTTGCTGACCACTGTCTTACACCAACATTTCTGCTGTCCCTGCCACATGAAGAAGGTGATATGTGGGTCCCTGCATCAGTTCCCCCTTTCTACCCCACATTCCCTCCACCCTCCCAGTATCAATACTGTCACCACTGCTCCTGAAGGGATCATCTGTCCTGGATTCCCTGTGTCTTAACTTCTTATCTTTACCACTTTGCATCCTTTGGTCTAGCCGGATTTGTAAGTTAGAATTGGGATCATGATAGTAGGTGGGTGGGGTGAGGGGTAAGGAAGCATTTAGGCACTAGAGCCAAGTTGCATGCTTCTTCACTGCTATACTGCACCCTGATTGGTTCAACTCCTCCCTATGGCCTTTCTGTAAGGGGATGTCCGCTTGCCTATAGCATGGGTCCCAACTCAGCACTACCCCTCATTGACAATGACTTGATTTGTCTTTATTCATTGATACCTGATGCCTGGTCCCATAGACACCTCGTGATCATAGAGGCTGGTGTGTTTCTTCCACATGGGCTTTGTTGCAGCTGAGCTAGAGTGTCGCTTGGTTACCTTCAAGCCTTTAAGACTCTAGACACTGTGTGCTCACTTTCCCGCCATTATCGCTGATAACCACTGAGTGATGAGTGCACAAGTGAAAGTCGGGAAGAAAGCTGATGGGCCATCTTTTTTTTAAATAAGCACTCTTCCCAAATATTTTCCAAGATATGCTAATTTGTCCCTTAAGCGGTCCATGTTACCTATATGCTATACTCGACTCTGTTACTGCAATTCATTTTTTTTCAATCTTCCTGATTCAGTGTGCAACTTTCACACGAGATGAGATAACTGAGAAAACCACGACTTGGATCAAGCACAGTCTAATTCTCTTTGTGACATTCTTGCTTTACAATGCTCTAAATAGTTCTTTGGGGGAAGACTTACCCAATGCACCACTTCTTTTGATCTTTTGACTGCTATTACCATGTACATTAATTGTGGAACAAAACAAGACAAAGTCCTTAACAAGTTTAGCTCCATTTATCATGATGTTTCCAATTGGCCAGTTTTGAGGATTTGGGTATTTTGTACAGTGAGTCATAATCCCTGTTGAATGCTTAATCTTCACCAGGAAGTGTCTTAATCCATCCTCTCTGTCAGCAAGCAAAGGCTCTGTCAGACTAGCCAAATGCAATGAAAAGATGACAATTTTCCTTGACTTTCAGGCTGTGCCTGTGTTTGTGTGCAAGGAATCTATTGATAGCTTGTGTGTTGCTGTGATTCTGGAAGCTATCCTACCAGTCTTTCAAGTGTAAACAGGGTCACCCACGTTGAACAGGTCTCAGCAGGACTTCCAGACTAAGACTTACTGGAAAGAAGTAGTAGTAGTACATTTCTTAAAAAAAAAAAAAAAAAAAAAAAAAAAAACAGCTTGTCACAGTATTATACTTAGCAGTATTACATTGCATGCTATATTGTCAGAGGTGAGTCCCTCACATTGTAAGGCAATAAAAATATGAGTGGAAATAATGTCTCATCAAAGGACACTCTAACTTAATTAGGAATAGAAAATCTATGTTTTTTGATATGATATGACTCAAAATGAGAAAAAAGCTGTGATACACACTAACATTCATAATATATAATGTACAAAGTGTAACACTAGAAAAATTGGAACTTGTCAAATATGAAAAATAGATAAAGATCAATATTCTAGTCATTATTTAACTGAAATAAATTTGTATGACAATTTTGAATGAGAAAATCATGTACTCGTCTGCAGGGAATGACAAATTGATAAAGAATGGTAACAAATTTATCATCAAAAACATTTCAAGAAACACGCTGAAGTGCAATTCCATCAGTAATAATTTAATATCCATATAGCTACAAGGAAGACCAGTTAATATGATTATTATTCAAATTGTACAACACTCACTACTGACAAAGTTGGAGTTTAAGATTTTACCCACTTGCGATAATTAAAATGGATCAATGAAAATACATTGATAATTGCTGACTTTGCAATCATGGTTGCAAAAATGGGAAGCAAAGAAGGAAAGTGGACCTTAAAGTTAGAAAAGAAATTTGGAGATACCATGCAGAATTTTCCAAGACAAATAACTTATAATTACTAATACAAATAACTTATCACTGCATGTTTTATTAGTACTCTCTTAGAATAAAATTTGATGCAGGTGTCAAGTCCTCTTAAACTTTGGAAAGACAATACAGAATCTCAATATCTTCAGTAAGACCAAGACCAGAGGCAAACTGTAGAACTGACTATCCATTTATCACATGTAAATTCAATTCAGAGGTTAAAAAAAAGCATCGATACCCAAATAAAAACAAAAAATATACCAATGAGGGGGTGGGCAGAATGGAAACCCAAGGCCCATCAGTAGTCAATTTGACACCCCTTTTCATTATGGACACCAGGAATAGAAGAGTCAGTCAGCATGCGGTATAGTACCAATGAAACACAATCTTCTTCTGGTTTTTTAATGCCTCCCCACCCACTACCAAGACCCTAACTCTATCTTACAAATCTGGTTAGACCAGAAAATATATACAAGACAGATAAGAGTTTGCAGCACAGGGAATCCAGAACAGATTAATCCCTCCAGACCAATAAGGGGAACAATGATACTAAGAGGATAACAGGGATAGGGAGTAAGGGGGAACCAATCACGATTGACATATGGCACCTATTCCAAGTGGAACAGCAGAAAAGTGGGTAAAATGAGACAGCAGTCTGTGTAACACATGAAAGAAAAAGAAGAATTCATAAACTATCAAGGGGCATGGGAGAGGGAAGGTGGAAGAGAGAAGGGAAAATGAGGAAGTGATTCCATGGGCTCAAGTAGAAAGAAAATATTTTGAGAAAGATGATGACAACATACGTACAGATGTATTTGGCACAATGGACATAAGTATGGTTTGTGATGAGAGTTCTAAGAGCCTACAAGAAAATGATTAAAAATAAACAAAAAGTAACTAAAACAAGTTCACTTGCTTCAAAGATTACTGTACTTGAATTTATATACCATCCAATTCTAGAGTTGGCAAAGTGAACACTGATGATTGAAAACAAGACAAGTTGTTGAATGACACCAAAACAATCAAATGTAAAATAAAATCAAAAGATAGTGTAAAAAGGCAAGAAAGAAAGAAAAGATGAGGAGTCTCTGAAATTTACTCTTGGAATGATAGAAAATGTAATAAAAGAAAGTAGTTGAAAAGATGATTTCAATGGAAGGCAAGACACAACAAAGTAACGTGTCAAATGAAATATGCAATGATGTGGAATTTAAAAGAGAAGAACATCTTTGGCATTTTCCAAGCTCAAAGAATTGCAAGGGAAAAATGCCTTTAAGTTACTCTAGCATTAAAGAATTCTATAGGCAAATATTAAATGCCATAGCAAACACCAAAGGAACTTGCAAGGAATACAGAGAGTAGCTCTATCAACAAGAATTGCTGATTCATCCAACCAATTCAGGAAGCTAACCAGAATCAACAACTGATGGTACTGGAGAAAGAGCTGAGAATCCATTGAAGGAGTTGGTGGAAAATAATGTTCCAGAAATTCATTGAATACCAATTGATAGAGACATAGCAATGGAGGTGCTTATTTGTCTAAACCAAGAAATTAACATGATATTATCTGACCATCTGGCCAAGGGATCCCTACTTGTTCTCATTCTAAGTAAAGGTAACCCAACAGAATTCAGATTATCAAGCAGAAAAATATAACTAATATCAGATACAAGTAAACTTTTGTGGAATATATTTTCTTAAATAATGGCAGCAGTACATTGAAAGAGCACTGCTAGAAATCCAAGCCATATTCAGCAGAGGACATGGGATGAGAGACATCATTGCTAGTGTCAGATGCATCTTGGTGAAAGCAAGGAATATCTGAGAAATATTTTCATTTTTTACTGACTATGAAATGAAATTTACTATGTGGATTAAAACAGACTGTGGATAATATTTGGAAGTATCAGAATTCTAGAACGTTACATTTTTATCCTGGGGAATCTGTACATAGACCAAGAATCTATATAATTAATTCACAAGAGGTGTGTGTTTTATTTGATTCTGACCACACTTATTTGATCTGTAAATATTTGATCCCATGAGTTGAGCAAATCATCTGAAAGTTGAACTGCACGAAGAACACAGTATCAGTTACAGAAGGCTCATCAACAATTTATGATATACATATGATCCTGGTCTTTTCTTTCTTTCTTGTGATAAAAACCACAATATTGAACATAAAGAGAACATTAATATCATTGACTACACATTGCATTTGGTGTGAACTATATTTCACTGTACAGAAGACAAATTTCTTGCAATTGGAACAATGAAAAACAGCATGATAAATGGAGAAAAGATTAAAGCTATCAAGGATTTCATTTCACTTAGATCCAAACTCAATGTCCACAGAAGGAACCAAAATATTGAACTACATTGAACAATTCTTCTGTAAAAGATATCTTAAAAATGTTTACATATCACTTTTAGAAAGAAGATAAGCCTGGCTCAAGGATATTTTCATATGCTTCTTATATTTGCAAAAATTTACAAAGAATAAAGAAATCCAAATAATAATTTATGCCTTTGAGTTATGGTGTTGGTAGAAAATATTAGCTTTACCATGAACTTCCCAAAGAAACAAACCAATCTCAGAAGAAGTATTGTCGAAATGTTTCTAAAGACAGAGATGTTGCAACTTCATCTCAAATACTTTGGAACTATCCTCAGGAGAGGCCTGTTCCTGGAAAAGGTATGCTTGCTTAAATAGATGATCATTATATATATTGGAATGTATACATGTATATGCATGTATGTGTGTGTGTGTATATACTCAATGAAATTTGCAGATATAGTATATGCAACTATGGGCTCAAACATGACAGTGATTATGAGCATAGAGCAGGACTAGATAAATTTTTATTCTATTATGCTTGAATTCTCAATACATTAGAACCAACTGGATAGAATCTAACATAAAGTTCTAATTTTCAATAAATTAGAACCAACTGGATAACATCTAACCACATAAAGAAGTCATAGTGGAATTCTCCCTTCTGTGCCTGAGACCTGGATCAATTACTGACCAATGCACCTTATATCAAGCCACTACCTGTCTGTCAGTGAAGGCTTGTGTGTTTCCATGATGCCGAGTTGGTTTCGGTAGAGCTTCAGGCAGACTAGGGAGAAAGGCCTAATGATCTATTTAAGAAAAATGTATATCAGTCAATGAAATTCCTCTGCATCACAAGAATGTGATCCCGTTATGAGTAGTACTTCCAAGAAGCAGGGGATAATGTAACAGAAGCCAGTAAAAGTTATATAATTATATCTCTGTATAATTGTATAATACTCTCTAGAGTATTCAAGGAGCCCAGGAGGTACAGCAGGCTATGCTTTGGGAAGTTAACCCCAATTGGAGCAATTCAAACCTACCAGCTGCTTGGTTGGAGAAAGAGGAGGCTTTCCACTCCCATGAAGTAGTACAGTCCCTGAAACCTAAAGGTGAAGTTTTACTGTGCCCTTTAGATTCAAAAGGAATCACAATTGACCCTTGACAGTGAGTTTCTTAAAATTTTAACTCTGGGCCTGAGCCCCGGTGGCGTAGTGGTTGTGCGCGGGACTGCGGCCCACTGGGATGGAGGTTCAATTCCGGCTCCCAGGAGCAAAGGCTGGGCCTCCTACCCACCACCAGAGGGCAGTGATGCCTAAAAAAAAAAAATAAAAAAAAAAATTTTAACTCTGTATTTGACAAGATGTAAAGTATGAGAAAACTGCAATGATAGCAGGGAGAAAATTGAGTTCATGGCCCTTGAATTGAACTTGAGAATGTAAGAAACTGTGGGAAAGTATCATGGTGCTCAAATATACCACTGTAACATATTCTGATATCACTACCTTGGTTAATCCCCTGCTTCCAGTCTTTGGGAGAGTTACATTGCAGCTCATAACCTCAGTTTACATTTCTGTAAAAGGAGGAAAGTTCCTACTTGGTACCAACAGGTAAGAGGTCTTTTGCTAAACTAAGATAGCAAGCTTTGAGTCTGCCTAGAAACCACTTGGATAAAAGACCTGGGGATCAGCTTCCCAATCCTTGTCTGACACAGATAGGTTCACCATGAACTGCCATTAATGTAACTGAAACCAGTACATTGAAAAGTAATAATACCTACATAATATGGTTATAATAAAATTAAGAGTTAAAAACAAGAGATGAACAAAACTGCCAATAATGATAACCAAAATTCCACTGTGGTCCATCTAATTCCAGGAGAATAGAATTGCCCCATAGAGTGTAACTCACCTACTCTCTGTCTCCCAGTCCCATCTACTCCATAAGACCCCATAGGGCAGGGTACATCTGCCCCTGTGGGGTTTCAAAGTGTAAATCTTTACAGAAACAGAAAGGCTAGTCTTTCCTCCACAGAGTGGCTAGTGGTTTGGACTGCAGACCTTGCTCTTAGTAGCCCAATGCATAATCCACTACCACCACAGTTCTTGCCATAGATTTTACAAGGCAGAAAATCTTCATGGAAACAAATGGCCACATCTTTCTGCCAGAGAACAGCAGTTGGGCTCAAACCGCTGACCTTTTGATTAGCATTGAATGCTTTCACAACTGTGCTACTTAGCCCCTTTAACACAATCATAACGGTACATAATCTCAAGCAAGAAAGGACTAAAAATATCATCCAATACAACAGATCCCACTCCACCCGAGGTTGGTGTCAAACAAGAACTGCAGGCTTAAGTTTTCAAGGACTCCATCACAATAGTCTGTTAACATAACACCTTTCATTTCACCAGGGTTCATTTCCTTGTGCATGTTGGAAGGAAGAAGTTCGTGCATATTTATCATTGAAAAATTAATAGGGCATTGCCTCCCTGCTACATGAGAGTAGGCATGCTTTCAGGGGTTCTCCAGACACAGTGCACTGAGATCATCTTCCAGGTGAAACACTGTGTAAGCAGGTCTGTCGTGACAGAATCTGTTGCCAAGAAGCCTTTTAGGACACCTTTTAGGTGTCATAAAAAGAGATGTGTGCATGGTGATCAATTTAAAAAGAAAAATATAGTTGGTTTCCATTGAGCTGGGACCATGAACCACATAATTTTGCTGGCCAATTACTACTGAAATTTCAGAAAAAGGAAAAAATAGAATAGCAATGTTTTTAAAGAAGCAATCCTGGAGGTCCACTGCATAAAAGGAAGCCACTGAAAATCTTACTCCTTTCCTTCTGTTCTGAGTTTCCGGGGCTGATTTTATGTTTGGTTACCAGGCTGATTTTATGTTTGGTTGTTATAAGGCCTCCCCCTCCTCCCCACTTATTTATCTTTTTCCCTTGGCATTTTGATCGGGTTTGAACCCTAGAAAACTACCACTTTGAGAACGGAAGCAATAAGAATGAAAATTGGATTCTAACCAGATCTGAGTGGAGACCATGTAATAAATGTCATTGGTGCCGCAGCTCCCCTTGCATGGCCTGCTCGTGACTTTTCTCTGACAGCTAATGAGCTCCAGTAATCAAACCAAGGAGCAAATGCTATTTCTTGCCTTCCCCTCCCACCTGAAAAGGTGAGGGGTTCTAACCCTCATCTTGGCAGACTGACAGCCCTGAATGGGAGCTGCATAACACGGAAACCTGGAAGGTTAATTAAGGTAGTGCCCAATCGCTGTTTTTAAATCATTTTAATTAACCTTTGGTCCCTTTAAATTAGAATATGTTGCAACCAGAATGAAGGCAAATTCTCTTCTACTGTAACCTCATCTAGGAAAACAAAAAGTGCGTAACTCTCTGGATAAAAATTAATGGGGGTACTATGAATGACCACCTGGCTCCTTCAGGTCTATCTATTCCCAGTGTAACTTAGAATGGATAGTTCCCAATTTGGGAAGAAGGGTCCATTGCATTAGCATCTGCTGCTGCTCTCAATCATCCAAATTTGTGATAGTACATTCTCTCATCAAATGAATAGGCTGGTCAACTCACATCCTGATGAGAGGCAAGCAAGTCTGGAAAAGACAGCTATAGCTTTCAAACAGCTCAAACAGAAATTAGGCAAAGGACTTTTATATACGTTTCTCCAAAGATCATACAAGTGACCAATGAGGATATGAAAATCTGCTCAAAATTTTTCGTCATTAGGGAACTACAAATCAAAACTACAATAAGACACTCATGGGGATGACTATTATTTTTTAAAAATATGAAAAACCTACTTTAAAGGATGTAAGAAAGTCCATGCTGTATGCATTGACTCTGGGAATATAAAGGGGTACAAGCCCTTTGGGAAATTTTCGTGGTTTCTTAAAAAGGTAACAATAGAGCTACCACATGGTCCAACAATTTCACTCCTAGGTGAATGCCCCAAACAAAAGGAACTTAACAGATACACTTTATATAGAAACATTCATAGAAACATTATTAATAATAATCAAAGAAGTGAAATAAAGAAAGTGCCCATCAAGATATAAACAGGTACACAAAATATAATATATGCATAAAATTAGGGACAGTTGAGTCCATTCTGACTCAGAGAGATCCCATGTGTGTCCCAGGAGAGTTGGGCACAGGTTTTCAATGACTGATATTGAAGGAAATAGCTTGCCAAGCTGTTTTTTCAGGCCACTTCTTGGTCCACATGCACTTGCAGTTGAACGTCCTGTCTTTCAGTTAGTAGGCTATGCATATGTGTTAGTCCAGATAGACTAGAGAAACAAATTCATAAACATGCATATATATATAAGGGAGAGGTTTATATACAAGAGAAATGGAATATTGAGAAAGCATCTCAACCTCCTCCAGTTCACACCCACAAGTCTGATATTAGCCCATTTGTCTGATACCAGTCTCTAAAGTCTTCAGATTCATGAGGCACATGCAAAGACACCAGGACAATCACAGCTCAGTGGGTGCAGTGTTGTGTATCCAGTGGTGGTAGGAGCATCTCAGCGCTGGCAAAAGTCTAAGTGTGGCTTTTCAGGCTTCAGAGGTCTGGTTCTACCAGGGTAAGCCGATATGACTTCTCTTCTGGGATGTCTCACAGGGAGCATGCCTTGTGTTTTGTCAGTAGAATGGCTCCAAGGGACTGAGCCATGGCTCTCACCTCCAAGGGGTGGTGGGGGGTGGGGGGAGAGCAAGATTTTCCAGTGTTCTGAGGAGAAAGCCATGCCCACACAGAGGTCTCACTGGATTTTTCCAGATTGACAGGCTAGACTCCTACACTCCCAATCATGAAATTGACACCAGAGTAAGTGAATGCACCACCAAGGAAACAACAACACACAATGAAACATTATCATGGTTTTAAAAACTTAACTTCTGCAGCATGGGTGGATCTCAGAAAGATGAAAATTAAAATAAGCCAAACACAAAAGGACAGACAGTATATACGTCTTTTAAGATGAAATATCTATAATAAGCAGATTCATAGAGCAGTAGAATAAAGGTTATCAGAAGCTGTGAGAGAGGGGATTAAAGAGCTATTAGTCAGGAGTAATTAAAGGATTTTAGAAGCCCTAATGGCATAGTGGCTATGCCCTGGAGTGTGACCTGCAAACTCTGAAGTTCAAAATCACCAGCCACTCAGCAGGAGCAAGACAGAGTTTTCTACTCCCTTACACTGTTGTAGTCTCAGATACTCATGGAACTGTCCTGCTCTGTCACATAGGAGTAGTTTGGAATTGACAATGACTCGATGACACAAGTGAGCAGAAGTAGATGATGTGTATAGACTAATGTGAACATAATTAATTCTATTTGATTATATACTCAATTTTTAAAGTGATGGATATTTTTATCATTCATTATTTTTATTCAGACAACATATATATCCATGTACAAAATAGCTTCTGTCAAAATTCTCTTTTATAATTTCATTTAATTTACAAAAACTGAACTGCAAAAAACTTAGGTTACTTTTACATATATTTTACCTCACACACACAAGATATGATTGAGAAAGAGTGACATTGCCAGTTAACCTCTACATTTTCCTAGCAGTCTGATTTGAGGGAAACTTTCTGACCTTCTCTCTTTTTCAACTTTAGTACCATATATATAATAAGGTTAACAATAATTTATGTCCCATAGGATTGTGAGATGAATTTAAAAGTGTAGTGCATATGAATTATTGATCACAGTATATGAATCATAGCAAACTCTCAGCACGTCAATTACTTGTCAAAGGGGCCTTTTTGTTTTTTATTTTCTTACTTGTTCATTTTTCAGATGAAGTCATGACATCTGAAAGAAAACATTCACTGATGGAATTCAGAAAAGTTTTACAGCCCTTCCCTGAAAATTACATTTTGCTACATGCGCATTCTTTCTAGGGGAGAAATTGACATTTGAAGAAGGTCTGCAACCTCAATGTGTTAAAGGAGCAGTACTGTAAGGTATCAATTTGAAAGATATCATTTAATCTGAATTAAGGATCCTTATAATTAAGCCACAATCATTATTATTAATTATTATTATTAATCAGCTTATTCTTGTGCAGTAAACTTTTCTCTGGTCATTTTATCCCATCTCTAGTGAGATTTTCCCCTTTCCCATTCTAAGATAAATGACAAAACATTGTCCACACAATCTGAAAATCATGATGTCACTAGGAATGGGAGATGGGAGATTTCTCACATTGGTGAGATAAGCTAGAAATGGAAGCAAACTTAGAACTTAAATTTAGATTTGAGTAAGACATTGCTCGTCATAGTTACCCTGGTAATAGAGCATATCATTTTAGGTAAAATGTATGTGTTCTTTGCCATGGATTGATTTGTGTTACCACCTAATATTGTCAACTTGACTGGCTAATGATTGTGAATGGTTTGGCAATTTCATAACAATGTAATATGGGAATTATATAATGATGTAATCAGTTCCTATGACATGATCCATTGTGATCAGACAATCAATTGTGAGTGGATGAGGGTAGCATTGAACTCCTTTTCTCCATTCAGGGCCCTGAGGATCCTGAATAAGGGGAGATTCGCTGAGTTTTGTCTTTATTTTACAAGAGATCAAAAAAGTGAGCATAGAGAAAGGAGCCTTTTACCACCAAGAAAGAAAAGTAGGGGGCTGATTGTATTCTTCAAAGTTGGAGTCCCTGTGCTGAGAAACACCTAGACTCACAGGCAACAGAAAAGAAAGCCTTCTCCTGCCCTAAATTCAGACCTCTAGACTCTTAAATTGTAGAAGGATAAATTTCTATTTGTTAAAGAATCTGTTCATGGTAATTATGTTGTAGCAGCACTAGATTACTAAATCTTTATTAAAAGGTAGTGATAGAGTTATTTAGTGTATATTAGGTACATTGTGGTGTTGTGCTATAATCATAGAGATATTATTGCTTAACAGAAGGCTAAGGCAAGTAATTATAATATTTTATGAAAATAGCATGTGCCTTCTACTTTTTCTGCCAACCTCACTCTCCTCTCCTTAGTTTTACATATATACTATGAATGTGTTTTTGTTTTGCTACATGTTGCAGTAACACATGTTTGTTTTATTTTTTTCAAGTAAAACAAATCATCATGAAGGCATATATATGTACATTGTCTGGTGTTTGCCAAAACACAAAGTTAATGACACAGTCCTTTGGACTCTCATATCTGTGCAAACAGTATGATCCCAATTACATGGCCTAGTAGTCTAATAGAAAGTTCAGTAATCCATATAAGAATGCTACCATTTCTGACACCAAATTAAGTTTGATGTTTATCAAGAGTTACCCTTAGATTCAGTAATTATCTTAGAAAAATTCATAAAAGTCATTAAAATGGATTATATTTACTGGGGAAAAATCATCAAAAGAAAAAGATGCATGTGACACAGTCTAGGATGAGTCTAAAGGTAAAACTTCCATTAAACTAAGGCCCTATTCTTCTCTTAGTATTAAAATGTGATCATCTGCATGGAGTATTGCCAACTCCGGGAGTTCATCTGAGTGTTCAGCATGTTTATTGGATCTGCATAACCTAAATTTGGTTTTCTGATAATTTTCTGTCAGTGGTTTGCAACCTTCCTAATGCCATGACCTTTGAATATATTTTATCCTGATGTGAGCCTCAACTATAAATTTAATTTTGCTGCTACTTCATAGCTATAATTTTGCTACTGTTATGTATCAGGTGACCCCTGTGAAAGGGTCATTCAACCCCAAAGGGGTCGCAGCTCACAGGTTGAGAACCACTGGTCCTGTGGTAGAATTCAATCTTCAGTTCTCTTCCTTAGAAGTTGGGCTAATCTGTGGTGGCCATAGTTGGGGCTTCTATGTTGGACTCTGAAGGAAACAACTTGAGTCTGCCCTTTGGCAGAAACTAAGAGATATGACCGGACAGGTTCACCAAATAGAACAATAGCAACTTACCTTTCAAGAAATCCCAAGGTCTTAGAATTTATTTCCTATATTTCTCTTTGAGAAAATTATTATATAATGCGCACACAGATAAACTATAAAAATAGCATTCAACCTAGACACAGTTAAAACATGACCACCAACCCCCTGCCAAAAAGGAAGAGATAATACTGAACATGATACCTGAAACTAGAAGAAAAGGTGTTTGAGCATAACTAAGAATGTTGTCATGCTGTAATAAAGATAAATATACATTTGCAATATTCTAGAGAAGATATAAGAAATCTTTTTTTTCTAAAGTTGAATCTATAGTCTTCAGCAAAATCACTAAATATGTAATGCTTATGTAGGAATTTGATACCTTTTCTTTCAGTTCCTCAATGATTTCACAACAAAGGATGTACTGATTGTTGGAATTCACTCAAGATGCTACAGGGGGGAAAAAAGTGATACATAAAGTATACATAAAGTGATCCCTCAAATTGCTTTTTTTAAAAAAATTTATTGGGGGCTGTTACAGCTGCTACAACATTCAATGCATCATTTGTATCAAGCACATTTGCACACATGTTTCCACATATATTTCCCAACATTTTCCACTTGAGCCCTTGATACAAGCTCCTCTTTAAAAAAAAAACACTCCCCTTTCCCCTCCCCCCCCTTTTTTTAATGAATCATTTTATTGGGGGGCCCATACAACTCCCATCACAATCCCTAACAACATCAGTTGTGTGCAGGCCACTTTTACACACCCATTGCCATCATCACTCTCAAAACATTCTCCCTCCCTCCAGGCCCCCATTACCCTATATTACCCTTCCTCCTCTCCTTCCCCTTGAACCCTTAGTAATTTACAAATTATTTTTTCATCCTGTACACTGTACAATGTGTCCCAACACTCACTTCCCTGTTGTCCATGCCCCAGAGAGGAAGCTAGGTGTAGATCCCTGAAGTTGGTTCTCCTTTTCTATTCCTCCATCTCTCCACCCCCCTGGTATTACCACTCCTATTACTAGTCTTGATGGATCATCTATCCAAAGTTTCCCATATTTCCAACTTCACTGTACATCTCCTGGTTTAGCTAGATCAAATTGCTTTTTACAATTTGTTTTGAAAAATGAAACTGATGATGACAAAGCTGGTCTTCTTTCAATTATGAAACTATACAAAATTCTTTGTCATGTGAAGTCTTTACATATAATTCTCCTCCAAATCTTTCTGCCGCCTTCTCCTGCATTAGATCTCATGGTATACTCATCTGCTCATAGTCTTTCTAATCACCACAACTAAATTGCAATGCCCGATCTGTCCATCTTAATCACTTTATGGATTTATTTCATACATTTAATGTAAATTTTAATTATTTGGTTGCACTTTCACTTGGCATGCCTGTTCTTTGACATTTTGCTTACTTTCCCAGAGTATATGCATTAAGGATTGTACTCTCAGGACTTAATGCAATATCTAAGAATCATACTTCAGTGAATAACTATTTCCTGAAAAATAGGTGATTGAAACTCACCCAGTGGATCTGAGGGAGAAAGTCTTGAAATTTTATACATCTAAAGCTTACAGCCTCAGAATCTCTGTGGAAAAACTCTACTACTTTGCATCAGGTCATTATGAGTCTAAATCAGTTTCACAATGCTTACCAATAAAATAAACTATTCAGTGCTTCAGAAAAAGTA
The DNA here is from genome assembly GCA_004026705.1 of Nesogale talazaci. Classification (NCBI taxonomy): domain Eukaryota; kingdom Metazoa; phylum Chordata; class Mammalia; order Afrosoricida; family Tenrecidae; genus Nesogale; species Nesogale talazaci. The sequence continues at coordinate 89,420 of PVJH01005859.1, forward strand.
GGATCCTAATTCAGTTACATTGAATAAAAGAATTAGTGAATGAGCTAATAAGGGGCCATAAACTAGATATCTTAAAAACTTCTGAAAGTATAATAGAGTTAAGAAGTAATTATAGTAGGAACCCTCTCGGCCTTTTGGCTAAGATCAAGTGCAAAAGCACTTGAATTATGCATACGCCAGTGTTCTGGACTGAACAGTATCTGCAAATAATAGGTCTATTGAAAACTGTGGTGCAGGAATCAGATGGTGCCTGGCTATCAAAAGCAAAGTGTTTGGAGTTGTAAAGGATTGTCTCAAAACAAGCTGTCATGTAAGTGAAGCATCAATTAAGTTCACATAGAAGAAACACATTAGTCTCTTTGACCCAAGGATTATAAATAATGAAATCTAAATCGGTAGAAGGGAAAAGTTTTAGAGCTTAAATTCTGAACACCAGGATTCCAGAAGGATAATGCCGGAAGTCACAAATCCATTTGTAGTATCCCCTCAAGAATTAACACTCTGACCCATAGTTCAGGGATGTACATAGTCTTGTTAACAGACAGAAAACATTGCAGGCAATTATGGCAGATACGATTAGGTTAAAATGAAACACCTTACCATTTGATCTCCATTTTTGATCAATTTAAAATGTGTTAAATATTCTATCGAGCAGGAAAGCAACAAAGTCCACATGGAAGAAGCGTGCCACCCTATATTATCATGAGGTGTAGATGGGAATGCATATCAGAAGTTCAAAAAACAAGCAATCAAATTGAAATGAAGGATTGTGGTCAAAGTGGAGACCTAAAACCCACCTGTAGGATAATTGGACAGTCCCTAACAGAAGGTGCACAGAGAAAGAATGATAAATCTAGGGAAAAGGATTGCACTGATGAAACACATAACTATTCTCTTGTTCTTTAATATTTCTTCACCTTACTATTATGGCCTTTGTTTTATCTCATTAATCTTGTTAGGCTTGCATATGCTCATTTGTATAATTAAGCGAGTCCTACACATAAAAGTTAAGATAGATAACCTTTCAGAAGTAGTAATGGGAATAATGATTCAATGAGGGTATGAGAAGCGGGGGAGGGGAGCAAATAGCAATGATGACTGTGTAACCTCACTTGAGAGGAAAGAAGAACAGAATTGAGGATGAATGAATACACTAATGGTACAATATGTGGCAAATAATAATATACAATAATAAGGGTTTCTGGGGGGCAGGGTGGAGGAGAGAGGAGATAAAGGGGAACTGATATCAAAGAGTTCAAGAAAAAAGTAAACGCTTTGAAACTGATAGTGGTAGCAATTGTAAGATTATGATCCCAGGAGGCCAGGGCTGAGAACCTCTGAGACTCAGGGGAAGACATCTGATATCTAGGAAGTATAAAGCCTTGTAATGAATGTTGAGTCACAAATTTTGAGAGGAGACAAGAACTTTTCTCCAGAGTCAGCATCCTGAATTGGAATTTCTGGCTGTCATTGCTTCTTTTATTTCTGTTATAGCAGCAATAGATAATTAAGACATTCAGGGGTATTAAAAGCTGCAGGAATTTAGTTTAATGTACAGCCTCAAATGCAATTCATATAATCAAATTTCAAACTCCATTTGAGATCTTTTTAATAAAATCACAATTTAAAATGAAGGAGAAAGTTAATAACCCGATAGGGAATTGTTAATTCAAGAAGTCAAAATGATAAGAAAGCAAAAACCCTGGAGCATATTGCCAAATCCCAATCACTGAGTTCTATTAGCATTCAGATAGCAATACGCTGAAGATAGTCTGTTACCTATTTAGCTAAGAATCTGCCAGTACACACCCTTGTTTTGATCACATTTCAGAATATCTCAGTAAAGTCTTAAATAAGCTGGGTGTTTTAGTTGAAACCTCCTGACAAGATCACAGACATCATGAATGATGTCAGTATTCTAAAGAATTCATGAGAAAAAAACAACAAAATTATAGTCACCCAAATTGCACATACACTATAATTTGTGGAGTTTTTATTTATTTTAATTGTGACTTTAAAGAGCCCTTCAAATGTCAAAATTAACTAATTTCATGCAAATTGTAAAAATGGGGAAGAAAAAGAGCTGAAATAATTCTGATGTGAAAACTTTCCCCACTAAACTCTACAGGCTGAAAATTGGTTTCATTAAAAAACAACAATGTAACTCTTACTTCCTAGCTCTTGCCTCTATTTCCCTTTACTTTCTTCCTGCTCCCCCATCAAGCACACCCTTCATTCTGCTCTCAGTACTTGCTCTCAGCTAAAGTATTATTTTTAATAATTTTATTGGAGTCTTATATGTCCATTGTGTGTCAAGCACATTTGTACATCCATTGATGAAAATCTCATCATTCTCATAATATTTGCTTTCTATTTAAGCCTTTGGCATCAGCTTCTCATTTCCCCATTCCCCATTCCTCAGTCCCTCATGAACCCTTGATAATTTATAAATTATTATTACTTTGTCTAATGTCTCTCTTCATCCACTTCCCCATTGCCCATACCTCAAGGAAGAGGTTTTAAGTAGATCCTTATAATCAGTTACCCCTTTTCAGTTACCCCTTTCTACCCCACCTTCCCTATACCCTCCTCGTATTACCACTCTCTACACTGGTCATAAAATGGTCATTTGTCCTGGATTCCTTGTTTCCAGATCTTATCTGTAGCAGTTTGCCTCATCTGGTCTAGCTAGATTTGTAAGGTAAAATTGGGGTCATGATGGTGAGAAGGAGGAAGCGTTAAAGAACTAGAGGAATGTTGTATGCTTCATCATTGTTACACTGCACCTTAAGTAGTTCATCTCCTCCCTGTGACTGCTCAGTAAGAGAAAGTCCATTACCTAGAGATGGACTTTGGGTCCCCAACCTGTATTACCCCTCATTTACAATAATATAATTTTTAGTTCTTTGAGGCTGGTATGCTTCTTCCATGTGGACTTTGTTGCTTCTGAGCTATATGGTCACTTGTTTAATTTCAAGTCTTTAAGACCTCAGATGCTATATATTTTTTTATAGCCAGGCATCATCAGTTTTCTTCACCACATTTCTTCATGCACACATTTGTCTTCAACAATCATGTAGGAATAAATGAGCATCATGGAACAGCAATTTAATTGATCAAAGTGTTCCTGCATTGAGGAAGTACCTGAGTAGAGGCACACTGTCCATCTGCTGCCTTAATACTGAAACTATAAATATATGCAGGTAGATCTATTTCCCCATCATCATATATAAATATATTTAGTTATGTACCTATGTGGTGGTCATATGCTTATGTTAATTTCATGATTGAGATGTAGGGGTGGAGTCTAGCCTGTTAATCTGGAAATAGCCATTGAGTAGTCAATGAGGCCTCTGTGTGGGCATGACTTTCTCCTGATACGTCTGGAAATCTCGCAATATTTCCCTCGTAAAGATGAGAAGCTATCTCCCCAGTTGTTGGGAGTTAGTCTGAGAGATGATTAATCACAGACAAGACAAGATGGCAGCAACTGAGAAGCTGAAGGAGCCGGAGCAGAAGCCACACGGCTTTGCCATGATGGAATCAGACCTCTGAAGCTGGAGAGGCCACGTGGGGAACCCTGACAGCGATAAGTTGCTTCTGCCACCACTGGATGCTGTTGATGGACCCTGAGCCCTGGAAGCGAGGAGCCATGGGGAAACCCCTGCCAGTGCTGGGATTCTGCACCCACTGACATGTGACTTCATGAGTTGGAAAGACACATTATAGATTGATATCGGGCATAGGGGCTAATATCAGACTTATGACTTTGAACTGGACTGGGTTGAGATGCTTTCTAAGTGTTCCATTCCTTTTGTACATAAACCATTCCCTTATATCCATATGTGTGTCTATGAAATTTGTTCTTCTAGTCTACCTGGGCTGACACACCCTGCCTGTATTTAAACCTCTATATATGCCCTTTGGCTCTTATTTCTTTCCTCTATTTCCTTTTGCTTCCCTTGTGTCCCACTATCATATTCAGCCTTCATTTGGATTTCATTAATTTCTTTCTGCTACCCTACCCTTGATCAATCCCTGCCAGGTCTCTCATACTCTCCTTGCCACTGACTCATTTATTTTTCCTTGTCCCTAGGTTGGTCAACACCACCTCCTTTCTCCCATCTCTCCTTCTCCCATATCCTCTTATAATTTTTAGTCCCATTGTTTTCTCCTCCAGACTGGTCATACAGCCCATCTTATCTAGATAGACCTGCAAAGATAATAATATTCACACAAAAATGAAACATAGCAAGGCCAAGTGTCAAAAGATGACAAAAGGACTATAATAAAAATTCAATGTTCATGAAATATATAGAAGAAGAAGAAGAAGAAGAAGAAGAAGAAGAAATCTTTAAAGGGTTCTTCAAGATTTGTTTTTTGATCTCTAGGAGTGACTTCTGATTGAGTCCTTTGGAGTTCCACTCCCTGGTCCAAAAGTCTATCCTTGCCACTCCCACAATTCCTCCATCTTCTGCTATCCACACTGTTCTGCTGCACACCCTTGCATTTTCCTCTGGTAAGGTCAGAGCAGGCACAATCCCAACCCTGTGTCTCCAATGTTGTCCCCGGTCAGGCCATGGACATCATGTCCCATAGTGGAGCTTCCCAACTGGCTCTCTCTTTGCATTGACTATTCTGAATGGGGATGTTGTCCTCAAGGCCTGTTGGGCCAGGATGTGCTCCACTCTCTCTTCTTCCTCCTACATTTGCTGCCATGTGCTCTGGTCAGGCATGTCCCTCTACCCCAAGCTTCAGTACTGCCCTATAAAGTAAATTGTTTGGGGAGAGGGGCGGCTGTACACATGGTTGGGATTGGGGCTGGGCTCTCAGACCCCTCTCCAGGTTCTCTACTCCATGCCGCCATGCTACATTTATGTTCTGGAACATCGGGTTTACATCTGGGCTTTCTTTCCCTGTGGAGATATAAACAACATTCTCCCCTTGGGTTGGTTTGTACCCTGTTCCCCCACTACACATTGATATCTCCTCAGCCCTCTCATTTGTTGTTGTCTATCATAGGTAGCCCTGAATTGAGTCTGGCCCTGCCATATTACCTTGGCCTCACCCCAGAAATTTTTGTATACACTACCCTTTTTACTATGCCCCTTTTGCATTTTTTTAAGCTTGCCTCAGTGGACTCATGTTGTACTTCTCCTTTTGCACTTGGCTTACTTCAATTAGCATGATTTCCTCTAGTTTTTCCCATTTGGCAATATGCTTAATGAGTTCATCATGGCTTTTCAGTGATGTGTAGTATCCCAATATATGAATGTTCCACAGTTTTTTCATCCATTCTTTTCTGGATGGAAATTTGAGTTGTGTCCAACTCCTTGAAATTGTAAACTGTACCACCATGAACAGTGGAGCACAGATGTCTGACAGTGGTTTAGTTCTTGCCTCTTCTGGGTATATGTTGAGTCAAATGGTAGTTTGATTTCCATCTATTTTTCAAATTGCCAACTCCATTTCCATAGAGGCTGCATATCTACAGGTCCACCAGCAGTGGATGAGAGTTCCTATCTCACCACAACCCCTTCAACACTTGTTGCTTCCTCATTTTTTGAATTGGGCTATCTTTGAGGCTATTAGGTGGTATCTCATAGTTGTTTTAATTTATGTTTCTCTTATGACTAATGACCATGGGATCGGAATCTAATAATAAGGAACATTTCATCCTATGTTTATTGACCATTCAGATTTATTCCCCTGGAAAACTTCTGTTTGGGTCTTTTGCTCACCTCCCCAGTGAGCATTTAGTTTTTCTCTTATTGTAAGCTTGCAAAGCATTGTATATTTTAGCAATAAAGCCTGTGTTTGATGTGTCAATGCTAAAGTTTTTTTCCCAGTCAGTGGGATCTCTTATTACTCTCTTGGTGAATTCTTTCAATGTACACAGGTGTTTTAATCTTCAGTATATCCTACATGTCAATTTGTGACTCCTCTGTGTTTGTATCCTTCCCTATTTCTGATAGCCTATGCATTCCCTGTGCCAACGTTCTCAGGTTTGTCCCAATTCTCTCACTAACAGCCTTAATTGCTTGGAGTTTTACTTGAAGGTAATAATGTGAGGTTACTCTTCCTGAGTGAGGTAAGGGTCTTGTTTCATTTTCTGCAGGTAGATATCAATTTTTTCTAGCTCCATTTATTGAAGAGGGCATCTGCTTCCTATTTGAAATGCTTTGGGCCCTTATAAGAAATAAGTTGCCTATATGATGGTATTTTTATTTCTGGGTCCTCAGTTATTTTCTATTAGTCTGCATATCTGTCTTTATACCAGTACCACACTGTCATAACTACTGTGGCTATATAATGCATGCTAAAGACAAGTAGGGCAAGCCGTCCAACTTTGTCTTTCTTCTTGAGCAGTTTTCAGCTATTTCTGGGCTTTTCCCTTTCCATATGAAGTTAGTAATCAGTTTTTCAAGTTCTTTGAAAAAGGATGGTGGTATTCCTATTGGGAGAGCATTGTACTTATATAGTGCCTTGGGTAGAATTGACATATTTACTATATTGACTCTTCCAATCCATGAGCATGGAATATTCTTCCATTTCTTGAGTTTTCTCTTGATTTCTTATAATAGTATTCTATAATTTAACTCGTGCAAGTCTTTTGGTTTTTTAATCAGGTTTACGCCTATGTATTTCAAATCGTGATGGGCTATTATAAAGGGTGCTACCTATTTAATTGTCTCTTCTGTGATCTTGCCTGATGTGTATAGCACAATGATAGACTTCTGTTTGTTGCTCTTGTATTCTTCTACTCTCCCATATTCCTCTATTGCTTCTAACACTCCAGTAAGGAAATTTAAGAGATTTTTGATGTATATAATCATATCACGTGTGTATAGTGATAATTTTTCCTCTTCCTTCCACAAATGGATACCATTCATGTCTTGTCTTTGACTTATGTTGTTAGCTAGTACCTCTAGTATGATATTAAATAAGAGTGGAGACAAGAGGCATCATTGTCTGGTATCCTTTCTCAGAGGAATTAATTTCATGTTTTCTCCATTGACTACCAAGTTGACTACTGGTTTTCATATATAGCTTGTATAACATTGAGGAATTTTCCTTCTATTAATATCTTCTTGAATATCTTAAACAGGAAGTGGTCTTAGAGAGATGTATGTATAATCTCCATGTGCTTGAATTTACTCAAGCTTGACTTGTGTCGCAGCATTTGGTCTATCTTTGAATATATGTCATATGAGCATAAAATTAATGTGCATTTTTTCTGTTGGGTGGAAAACTCTCAAGACATCTAGCAAGTCAAGTTCTCTAATTGTGCTGCTTAGATCTACAGTCTCCTTGTTGATTTTCTTTCCCAGTGATTGGTCTTTTTCTGAAAGTGGAGTATTACAGTCACCAACTATAATTGTTGAGCCTGTGATTTCTTTTTTCATCTTTTGGAGAATTTGATTTATGAAATGCGGAGGTCTCTCATTGGATGCGTATATATTTTTTATGCACACTTGTTCTTGATCTACTGTTCCCTTGAGCACTATGTAGTGCCCCTCCTTGTCTTTTGTTATAGCCTGCCATAAGATCAATTTTGTGTGATATTTAGATCACTACCCCTGCCTTTTTTTCATTGCCATTTGATTGGCACATTTTTCTCCATCCTTTAATTCTCAACTGGCTTGTGCAAGCTTAAGATGGGTCTCCTGTAGGCAACAGATAAATGGGTTATTTATCCTGAGCCCATCTCTTAGCCTCTGCCTTTGAATGCCTGAGTTCAGGCCATTCATATAGTGTCATTCCATGCATCTATGGTTCTGTGATGTCTTCTTGTACCTTTTGTGTTTGGTGTTTTCTTACTTTCCTATCTTATCCATTTGTGTTGTGTCTGTGTGGGGTTAATTTTTGCCTTCTTTCCATATTGAGCCAATGCTATCTTGGGTGCAATTTTCTGTTTCTCATCCAATGTGTAGAGTTGTTCTATGTGATGGTGTCTTATTTGCACTCAATTAATGTTGATCTTCTGCTCATACAGTATTAGCAAGGATTCTTTGTAGGGCTGGGTTTCTTTTTGTCCATTCTTTGAATTTTTCCTTCTCTGGAAACACTCTTACTTCTCCATCTATCTTTATTGATAATTTAGCCAGGTATAGTATTCTTGGGTTGACTTTGTTTTCCTTCAATTTTTGGAATATGTTACTCCATCCCCTTCTCTTCTTCATTATATCTGCTGATAGGTCTGAATAATGCTCATTGAGGCATCTTTATACGTGACTATTTACCCTCGCTGCTCTTGTAATCTTCCCCTTTCCCTCATAATAGGTTTATTTAATTAGTGTGTGTCTTGGTGACTTCTTGGGGTTCAGACTGGCTGGTGTTCTTTCAGGATCCTGAATGGTTGGCTGATTTTCATTTATTAAGTCAGGGTAGTTTTTCTCTAAGAATTTAATCGCTATTTTCACTGTTGACTTCTTTGTTGTGTCTTGCACCAGCACTCCAGTTAATCTAATAGTGATCCTCTTCATAGCATCTGACATGACTCTCAGGTTTTCTTTAGCTTCTCTGGTTGTCTTACTTGATGGCTTTTTCCATTTGTTTAGGTTTGCTTAGTTATCCTCTAGGTCAATGGGGTGATTCTCTGCCTCTTCAAGTCTGTTGGCAAAGTCTGTCAATTTGCCACTGGATTTTGTTACTTCATCTCTTAAGTCTTGTATTTCCCTTTGGTTTGTTGCCTTTATCACCTCTATCATTTCATCCTTTTTCTGCATTTCTTCCTTCATATCCTAGATGACTTCAAGCAGCATTCTGGAAATGTTTTCTGTAGATGACCGATAAGCGCTTCTTCTATGCACATAGTTAGGTTCATGACTTCTGTTTCTCCTGCATTGTCTTCTGTTTCTCCTGCTTTTTTGTTGAGACTTACTGTTTTTTATGTGTTGTGTTAGAGGAGCCTGGAGCCATCTTCCAGAGTCCACAAACTCTGGGACGTCTGTTGGAGAGCTCATATGAATGCTTCTACACACTAACTTTAGGTAGCTGTACTTGGGGGCCAGGCTACTGCTGTATCATCCTGTGGTTTCAGTTTCACCATAGCTAACCAATCTTTCATTATGTGGAATGAAAGTTGGATAGGCCTTTCATGGGACTCTTGTTGGGTTGTTGTGGACCTGTGAAACTGGCGTTTCATTGGCTGATCACGAAGTAGACAATGGTGGTTTGTCTCCTCAGTGCTTGGAATACCTTGGATGGCAGGTGGTGATTCCCTCTGGAACTGAAACTATGAGGAGGGTGTGTGTAGGTACCCTTCCTAATGTAGAACACTGTAGCTGGCAGGCAGAATTACTCTAATCAGAGAGATCTTGATGAAGGTTGGGTGGGTATTCTTGTGACAGCATTGTGCACCACTGGTGGAGGGAAGGAACTTCCCCAGACACTTGTAGGGCATTGGGATTTAGGCCAGAATCCCCCCAGTCATTTGAAGGAAAGCATCCCCAGATCCTTGTGGTATGGAGGATGGCTAGTGTGACTTTCCCAGATGCACATAAAGCCAGCAATTGCAAGTGAGAGGTCTCTTACCTAGGCCTTCAGAGTTACCCTGGGTGGAGGGTAGAGGGGAGTGTTCTGGAGGATGATAACGACTCAAGAAAGGAAAGAGAGTGAAAAGTGAAAGAAGGAAACAAAGACAGGGGCAAAAATGTCAAGCAAACTAACACCTAATAACAAAAAAAGTTCTAAGACTAAACAAAAGTAAAACCATCAAAAAAAGGAAACTACAAAAAAAGAAAACTGAATCTGCTGAGAGTAGTGGGAGAGATAGAAGAGAAAAGAAGAAAGTGAAAGAAGAATAAAATAGAAGGGGGAAGAAAGAAGAGAAAAAAATGATAGCTGATCCTCATGCCATGCATAGCACTGCTTTGTGCAGTGTGTGGCACGGCACTGTCACAGGGGCCAGAGGGTTGGGGGCAGGAAACCAGAAGTGGCATGGAGAAGGAAAGAGAGGGAGAGGAGAGAGACAGAAAAGCAGAAGGAGAGAAGGGAGGAAAGAGAAAGAAGAAAGAAAGAAAGAAAGAAAGAAAGAAAGAAAGAAAGAAAGAAAGAAAGAAAGAAAGAAAAAGAGGAAACACAAGTGGGCTCCCTAAGATTGACTGTGACGGTAAAGAGAAAAGAAAAAGAGAAGTGAAAAATAGACAATACAGAGAGAACTAATCCCTGATTACCTGAATGTAGGGCCAGAGGAAACTTTGTCAGTAGAAATTTTCCAAGGAACTGGACCAAGAGAGACAGTGACTCCACCTCCAAAAGGAAAGTACCACATTTTCCAGAAATCTCAGGAGAAGGCCATGCCTACACAGAGACTTTTACCAAATTTACAGGCTAGACTTCACCTCTATACCCTTAATCCTTAAATTGACACGAGATTAGGTGACTGTCACACAAACAAATAGAAACAATATCACGAGGATAAAACAAGATATTGACAACTATTATACACTGGGAAGACAAGAACTTCACCCCCTCTCTCCTTCCTCAGACCCCAGACAGGTGGCGGTTTCATTTAGAACTTGTTGGGGACATCCGTTCTGAATCCCTCAGGCCCAAATCTAAGAGTAATGGACACTAAGAGTCTTTAAAGTTAAACCTAGTATTTTCTATTCTAAAAATCTTTTCAAGGAAATAAGCAGATGTATGGATAATGTTCCCTTTATTGTAATACGTGAGTCAAAACTTAAAGAAAAATTAATTATCTTGTAAATGGGGAAATAATGTATATAATATGGTATTTTTGGACTAGGATAGTATTCTTGAATTCAATAATATTTACAGGGTTTCATTCTTTTGTAGATCAATAGTCAAATCCAGACAGGCAAATCTTTTCATGCTGGAGTGTTGGTATTTTCTATGTATCACTAAGGTCTTAATATTTAGCAAAATCCCTAAAATAAAGTCAGTCTTTAATCCATTTTACTCTTCTCTTCAACCTTTTTTCTGCCAAAATAAATATAAAATAATGAATAAAGGCATACCAGTGTGAATTATATGTGCTCATTTTTTTAAGCCAAATTGCTAGAAAGAACTCAAACAATGAATTTTAAAGGAATTACAAGTGGTCTTATATTTTATTTATTTATGTATTTCTATATTCCCTACATTTTCAAAAATTATGTAGCACTTTAATTATAAGGCCATTTTGAAAAATGAAACAAAATTACATTTCTTCAACTTCTACTCATTCATAGCACCTATAGAACAGGGTAGAACTGTCCCTGCATGTGTTCAAGTTCATGATTGTTAATGTGAGTAGAAAGATGCCTATTTCTCCTGAGAGGTGGTTGTTAGTTTTGAACTGTCGCACTTATGGTTCCCACTCAACATTTAACCATTATACCATGGGGGCTGAGTCAGCATTGAATTGATGTGAGTGAGACTACTCACTGCTGTTTCAGAAATTGCTTCTGTCTCATATTTGGGAAATGAATGTATACATTTGATGGTGAGTATGAACAGGATTGGAGGTCCTCGGGCTTCTATCTGTCCCGGTCATGGGGCACTGCATTAATGGATAGTTTGAACGAGAGTCATGTACAACTTGAGTCATTCATCTTTTAGACAGAATTTTGTGCTTAGTGGGCTAAGATTTCTTTCTCAAAAGTGGATAATGACCACTATCTATCCTGATATTTATGTTTTACATTCTTAAAACATAGTGAAGATATAGATCATTATTTTTATATTCATAGGTTAGATTTTGAAAAAAAATGACTTACATTTTAGCATACTCTGCTTCAAAATATTAGCACTACTGAACACATATTATGTATATTTCTGTGTTATATTACTTATATTACATGCCACCCCCCAAAGAACATGTTTATTTTATTTCACCTAAGTGACATGATAATGGCTATGACAGAGGAAACGAAACACCAGTTGAATTCTTCTTCTCAGTTATAATACTTTGCACATTAAATTAGATACACTGTGACTCTCTGTGCACTGATTGTGTAATGTATTGCATGTTGGACTGCTAAGTACAAGGTCAGCAGTTCAAACCCACTAGCCACTCTGAACAAGGAAAATGCAACTTTTCGTTCCAGTTTAGGTTTATAGCTTCAAGAACTGAAATGGACATCTACCGCCTAGGGATGCTGTTAGTCAGACTCAATTACAATGGGTGTATTGGATTGGACTGCTAACCACCTGCATATCAACAGTTCAAACCCACCAGTTGCTCCAAGGGAAAATGATGAGACGCTCTTGTTCCCATAAAGACTTACAGCTTCAGACACACTATATAGGATCCTTGTGAAACAGATGGACTCAATCACAGTGTGTTTGTTTATTGTTTTGGCATGACTCAGCCATGCTTTGTGATTTTCATACAAGTCTTCTACCCAAATTCATTACTGATTTAAATTCTCTGTTAACAGCATTGTGATATGGAATAAGGAACATAAAAGGGGGCAAAAGCATTTTAAAGGTCCTATTTGTAGCAACGATCAATTATTTACCAGCTAAAAGAAAACTGTATCTAAAACCTAGCAATGCTTTTAGGGAAGTTACAAGTTATAAATCTCTAAATAGATAAGTAAAATAAGAGAAACAGCCTATTAAAATATGTGTGTGTGTGTGTGTGTGTACTCGTGCACATTTTCACACTATCTTATAGGAACCCTGTAAGTCACATGAATTCATGAACTTCAGGTCTTTGGATGTAAACAAATGAATAATGGATACTAGGCAGCAATAATGAATACACAAGTCTGGCAAGTGTTTAACGAAACTCACTTTCTTCTCGGAGGTGTCTTGTGACTTTATCTCAAATCATTCCCCCACCAGCTTATTCGTTTACAACTATAGCAATTGAACATGCTACTTTAGTCCAAATCATTTATTCACTGCTTCTAAAATTTTATTCATGCACTATGAGTACAGCAAGTTGCCAACCTACATATTTCCTCACTGGGACTTTACAATATATAAATATGCCACACAAATTGTGTCTTTTCTAAAAATATATATTCCATTATTGTAATAAATAATACTCATATATAATTTCAACATTATACATGCATAATTCAGTGCCATTAATTGCATTCATCATGTCATCATGCCATCCCTCTGTTTACAAAATGTTTATCAATTTTATCAGAAGCCTTAGATTGTTAACTGAAACCCCCTGATTCAAGCTCACCCCTTCTCCACAGGAGAAAGATGAGACGATCTTATCCTGTAAAAATATGCAAAGTTAGCTGAGGCCCGGAGGCATAAGTGGTTGAGTGCAGGACTGCAGCCCGCAGGTTTGGCGGTTCAAATCCAGCGGCAGTTCTCAGGAGCGGCACTGGGTAGCTCCCATGACCACCAGAGGCAGTGATGCCCCCCTCCCAGGCAAAAAAAAAAAAGCAAAGTTCTGGAAACACTATATAGGATCACTATGAGTAGGAATTGACTTGACTGCAGAAAATTAGTGGTTTGGGATGTTCACAGAATCAGTTTTCACTGATTCTGCAAATTTTCTCACCCTCTAATTCTACCTCAGCAATGACTAACAAATTTGGGTTCTATATCTTTGCCTGTTTTAAATATTGCATAAAGCTATATTTATCATTTTGTTACTGAATCACTTTATTTAGAATAATATTTTCTGGGTTCTTCTATGAAACAATGCACCAGGGCATTGTTTCTGTGACTGTATATATGCATATACCTTAATCTCTATCTTAATCTATTATTCATTCATCTGCTAATGTGCATGTGAAGAAAACCTGTTTGAGATCTTCAGATCTTCTGTAGTCTGATTTCCTCTTATATTCCTCATTTATTAGCAGCACTCCACATTTATCACTTATAGCTCCACTTGTACGTGTTAGTTATTATATAAATATAAATATGTATAGAGAGTCCCTAATAGATTTGAACCTCTCCATACTCTTAATACTGTGTGTTTTCCTCCATGCATTTTCCTTAGCCCATGTATGTGATATTCTTAGATATTTAGTTTGTTAAAGAGAAATGAGGTGCTGCTGCCTTAGCCAGTTTTCTGCTTCAGCTGGCAAAGCTCACTTCCTATGAGACATCCCTGAAGAGAAGCCACATGATCCTACCCCAATGCAGCTCTCGGTGCTGAAGCAGCTATGTGGAGAACCCTGCCCATGCTGAGATTCTTAACATGCTCACTGATACTGCTTTCCCCCTGCAGTTGGCATCATTACATGAGTTCCCTCTGCTGACAACCAAGTGTGTGTTCTGGAAGGGTGTTCTGGAGGAGCTTCTGTGGTTTATCAAGGACTCTACCAACGCAAAAGTTTTCTCCTCCAAGGGAGTGAATATCTGGGACACCAATGGGTCCCGAGATTTCTTGGATGGCCTGGGGTTCTCTACCTGAGAGGAAGGAAATTTAGGCCCAGTCTATGGCTTTCAGTGGAAACATTTTGGGGCTGAATATAAAGATATGAATTCAGATTACTCAGTTCAAGGAGTAGACCAGCTGCAAAAGTTTATCGACACAATCAAATCAACCCTAATGACCAAAGGTTCATCATGTGTCCTTGGAATCCAAGAGACCTTTCTCAGATGGTGCTGCCTCCTTGCCATGCTCTCTGCCAGTTCTACATGGTCAATGGGGAGTTGTCCTGCCAGCTATACCAGAGGTCAGGTGACATGGGCCTGGGGGTGCCTTTTAACATCGCCATCTACTTCTTGCTCACCTACATGATCCCACACATCACAGGCCTGAAGCCTGGTGACTTTGTACATATCTTGGGAGATGCACATATTTACCTGAATCATGCTGAACCCCTGAAGGTTCAGGTCCAGCAAGAACCAAGACCTTTTCCCAAGCTCAGCATTCTGTGAAAAGTTTAGACCATTGATGGTTTCAAAGCTGAAGACTTCCAGATTGAAGGCTATGACCCTCATCCAACTATTAAAATGGAAATGGTTGTCTAGAGTGCATGAAGAATTGTTGGCCATTGGGGAGTGGAGTGGATGCCAGGTGAAAGCATCCTTCTTGCTATAAAGGAAAAAGGAACTATTAAGTCATAATGCTCTTTGTTAAGTTACTACTCATATAAAATGGCTCCTCTGAAGCATGATGCCAAGAACAAATATACTAGTGTCCATTCTTTTAGTAATAAAAGGTCTTGAGCTTGGTTAAATCACTAAGGATGTGTGAAAGTGCTGAGCTGGTGAACAGTGCTAGGAGAGTGAAAATTGATATGCTCTTAAATATGCACATATTCCAAACACACATCTTTATGAAGGTGAGTGAATTTCAGAAATTCTTAAACCATTCCCCGAAACTTGAGTGAGTGCAGTAACACCCCTCACTCATAATGTATGTTGTATTGTGTGGTTGTGAACATTTAAAGTTGTTTTAGATGTTACTATAATAAAAACCCTGTTCTGCAAAAAAAAAGAGAGAGAGAGAGAGAGAACAATATGTCTGGTCCACTACTAAATTCTGAGAAGTAGCAATTGACTTTCTACCAGTATTTGCATTGCTTAATTTTTGTTGCTTGAATTAGCAATCCTTTGCATTTTAAATTTGAAATATCTAGCTGTTGGCATATTGTGAAAATACTCCAATCCTTTGATTTACTCCATCACTGCTATAGAACTTCATTCCCACCATCATGACCTTGTAAAGTTGAAACATCGTTAAAGCATTGAGATAGACTAACTGAAAGAGAGCTTGCATAATTATAGAAGTTTAGCAAACATTTCATATCATGATATCTTTGAAGACAAATTATGAGTTAGACTGAGATCAGTATTAGAAAATGTTTTGACTAAAACCTATGTTCAGAATTCAATCATGGTTTTTTTTTTGGACAAATTACCCAAGCCCATACTAAATAGTGTCAGATTCAGAAGAGAATATGGAATGAGGTACTTCTTCCTATGTTCACGTCAGGTGAACATTGGATGAAAGCAGAGAGTATCAGAGAGGTGTTTGTTTGCATGTTATTGGCTATTCTGAAGTATTTGGCTGTGTGGTTCATTAAAAAAAAGTAGGTAACATTAAAATTAAATAAATAAAACACAAGCAGGGGTTCCAGAACACTATATTGTGCTCATGCAGAAAAGGCTGTCCTTCAAGAAGAACAAAAGGATATACTATGGGTTCAAGTCAAGAAGGTGTGCATCGACATTGTATACTTTCATTATTCAGTGTGTATACAGAGCAAATCATCTGAACTGGATATATGCTGAGAGCATGGCAACAGGATTGGGGGGAAACTCATCAACAATCTTTGATGCAGAAAGAGAAATGAACTTGAAGTACTTCCTGGTGAAGTCATGAATATACTCTTTAGTATGATTGCCGTTCAACCTAAAAAGAAATAAAATTCCTCACAACGGGACTGATAAGCCAGATCATGATAAATGAATATAAAATTAAAGTGATGAAAATCATATTTTTCTTGATTTCACAGTGCTCATGGAAGCTGCAGGAATGAAATCAGACCACATGGTGCATTGGCCAAAACTTTTGCAAGTCTTCTTTTGTTTTAAATTGAAAGGATTTCACTTGGAGGACTAAGATTCATTTGAGTCAAACCATGGTATTTGCAACCCCTTCATATTCATGTGCAAACTGAACATTGAGTAAGAACTGACAAAGAATAATTAGTATGTTAGAATTGTGGTTCCCTATGAAGAATAGTGAATGTACTATAACTTGACAGAGGATGAAGAAATCTGTCTTGTATAATATAGCTAGCATGCTCCATAGAAGCAAAGATGGTAAGACTTCATTTCATTACTCTAAGCATATTATCAAAAAGCACCAGTCCTTGGAGAAAGACCTTATGCTTGGTCTAGGATGAGTAATAATAATAATAATAATAATAATAAAAGTCAAGCTCTTCATTAAGAAGGATTGACACAGAGAGTGTAACAATGAACTTAGAGACGGTAGGGATTGCAATGGTGGTGAAAGAACACAGAGTGTTTCTTTATGTTGCTATAGGGCTGCTAAGAGTAGAACCCTCTTGATGGTATTTAACAACAACAAAAACATATTAAATGGTGGGCACATTATCAAGTGAAGTAGGGTTAGTGAATCTGCCAATCATAATTTGCTACCCACTGGGACATTTTTCTCTGAGTTTTCATTCCAGTACATTTTCTTTTCAGTCTTGGCAAACTGTTACCAAGACACCAGAAGTATCAAGGTGTATTGTGTCTCCCCTTATATATTGTTATCTAATTTGTCTCTTCTATCAAGTGTGCATAAAATGTACACTACAATATTCAATCACAGTAACGCGAAGTAGCAATAAATTTTCTGAGATGAAAAATGAGTGCAAATTATCACTCTACATCCTTGCTCTCCTCCTGTCCTCCTAAGCAGTTTTACCACCATCACCTTGGACAGGGAATAAATAGCAAAAATCTACCGACTGCCTTAATGATAATTGTGTGAATTAGAAATACTTCAACTGGTTTTTTTTAATTGTTTTTTTAATTTTATTGGGGGCTCTTACAGCTACTACAACATTCAGTACATCATTTGTATCAAGCACATTTGCACACATATTTCCACATACATTTCCCAATATTTTCCACCTGAGCCCTTGATACAAGCCCCTTTTAAAAAAAA